>CM037852.1:154508161-154553642 GCA_021234595.1 Delia radicum
TTGTACTCTTATGTGAAGGAAGACAACAAATCGAACCCCTTGAAAAACCTCGACAATAGAGTAAGGTATATGTAAGTTTTAGATTTAAGATATAAGGTAGATTATTAAATAGAATCACGCTATGCTTTTAAGATTAGGTTCAAGAGACCGAACAGAAATACTAAGACCTAGAACACGTTTACTGACATGGATCCTACTTTAAAGGCGGATCAGCGTTCCCCTCTCCCCTAGAACAGTTAGTCAACAAATACTGATATCTACTGAGCGAACTCGATCTTTAGGTTCTAACGCGCCTATTTCATGAATATTTTTAAACTTTTGGTTCAACTTGCTGTAAACCGGAATTTAGCGTCTAGCCCATACACCTGCGACGGAGGGATAGTAGCCTAATGCCATAGTGATAGTGGGACTTACCTCTCCCAGCTAAGGTGTGTTGGTGGCTACAAATGTAGCTGGCTTCAAAAACGTTAGCCTTTAGTTGAACCAAAGAAAGAATTGTTCGCTCAAAAATTAAGTACCATATTAAACTTTAAGACGATCTGTTCCAACGGAGAGGCGAAACTGACCCCCAATAATTCAGGACTCCAAGACACTACAAGCCAAAATACCGACAGTATCTTTACGCTTAGTTGTAATTAGAGATTGAGCAGTATTAAGATTTACTTAGATTAGTTTAGTGTAAATACCTAAATGTATTTAGTTTTAGTCGAATTTTCGAAATAAAACTTATTTTTTTTCTGCTTCAACCCCCAAAAAAAAAACAAATGTTAACTTACAATCTCAGAGTTTTAGGAGAATTGTTTGTTAGGTTTAAAATAAAAAAACATATATTAAAATCAATTTGTAAGCAAGGTTAACGCGAATGGGCCTACTGTTTCAAGTCCTTTGCGTGAAACACTCCTAGTGACTTCCCTTTTAAATCTTCAACCTCGTACAAGCTATTACCTACAGGGCGTACAACTCTGCATTTCAAAAATTTTCTTGCCAATTTGGCATTAAAATTATTCTTAAAATTGCTCTGTTGGAAGTTCCTGCGATATACTTCCTGTCCCGCAATAAACTTGACGTTGCGACTCCTAACATTATACGTTTTTTCATTTCTCAAATGAGCTTTGTGCAAATTTTTGCGAATTTTTTCTCTAATAAGATCCATTTGAACTGATTTCGGAATTAGGTTACTTTCTGCATCATTAAGCATTTGAAGTTTTCTGGCTATTTTATAGACACTTCCGTGACAAATCATATTCATACCGAACAAAGCAAATACGGTGTGACCCCAATAGAATTATGTACCGAAGATCTTAAGGAACATTCAATTTCCGACAAATATTTGTCCAATCGCCCTGATCCTCGTCGAGATACGACCGTATGGCTGACAAAATTGACTGATTCACCCTTTCAGAGGCGTTAGCTTGCGGTGAATGGGTTGCAGTTCTAATATGGCGAATTCCGAAATTTCGTACAACTTTGGCAAACTCTTTTCCGACAAATTGCTTTCCGTTGTCCGACATAATGACCTCCGGCGTGCCAAATTTGTGAAACACGTCGGCAATTAAAAATTTTATAACATTTTTGGCGTTAGCCTTCGACATTGCCTTCAAAAGTACAAATTCGTTAGATGATCCAACACTATAAAAATAAAACTATTCCCAGATTTCGAGCGCGGATATGGCCCTAAGAAATCTATATACAGGCGCTGAAATGGTCTTTCCATGACGTTTTCATTTCCCATTGGTGGTCTTAGCGTAGTATTTGCCGGTTTCGTCTCTTTGCAAACCTGACAATTTTTAACAAAACTACGAACTTGAGAACTTTGGTTCGGCCAGTAAAAATATTCCCGGATTCTGCGAAGGGTTTTATGAAATCCACCATGAGCTGTTTGGGGTGGTTCATGAGCCTTTCGAATAATATTCTCTGTTAGCTCCAAAGGAACCCACAGTTTCCAACAAAAATCCTCATTTAAAGCCAAGCCGTCATAAGGCGACATTCTTTTATAAATATAATTATCTACAATTTTGAGATCTGGCAACTGCGAAGAATTTTCTACAATTGTAGATATAATATCGAGGTATTCCTCTGATTTAAATATTCAGATTCCAAATCAATAAAATTATCCACATCGGTAGAAATTTCCTCCATATCATATCTGGATAGGGTATCAGGTACTACATTTTGTTTCCCCTGCCTATGCTCTACTGAAAAATCAAACGATTGAAGGTGTAAACTCCACCTGGCCAAACGACCGCTGAGGTCTTTATGGGACATCAGCCATTTTAAGCTACTATGATCGGTGATGATAGTAAACGGTAACAATTCAATATATGGCCTAAATTTTTTAATTGCCATAACCACGGCTAAACATTCTCTCTCGGTGACCGAGTAATTCCTCTGAGCGGAAGATAATTTTTGGGAGAAATACGCTATGGGATGCTCTTCGTCAGATTCATCTTTTGGAACAAAACTGCCCCTATGCCAACGTCAGAAGCGTCGCATTGCACGTAGAAGTGCTTGGAAAAATCGGGGTGCCGTATAACGGGACTAGTAGTCAAAGCTGCCTTTAAGCGATCAAAAGCGACCTTTGGCCTCGTCTGAAAAAGTAAAAATTTTGCCTTTCTTTAGCGTTTCGAAAATTGGCGCGGCAATTGTTGCATATTCGGGAATGAACCTCCTATACCAACCAGTTGCACCCATAAAACTTCTAACCTGCTTCGTCGTTTTCGGGTAGGAATATTTTAAAATGGTTTCAATTTTCTCCGGGTCAGGTTTTAGCTCTCCACCGCCCACAATATAGCCAAGATATCTCAGTTCCTTATAACAAAATTTTGATTTAGCCACGTTTATAGTCAAACCCGCCTTCTCCAGGACAATCAGACACACGATTTAGCAACTCCAAGTGAGTATTAAAATCTGGAGATACTACCAAGAGATCGTCTAGATAGACAAAAACTCTATCACGAAGTACCGAGGGGATCACTCTATCCATTAAACGGCATAACCTTTGAGCTGCATTACACAACCCAAAAGGCATGACCGTAAAATGATAAAGCGGTCGACCTGGAACCGTGAATGCAGTTTTTTCTCTACTAGATTGCTCTAGGGGTATCTGCCAGAAAGCGTCTTTAAGATCTACACTAGAA
This sequence comes from Delia radicum, assembly GCA_021234595.1. NCBI lineage: Eukaryota > Metazoa > Arthropoda > Insecta > Diptera > Anthomyiidae > Delia > Delia radicum. The sequence continues at coordinate 154,511,299 of CM037852.1, forward strand.
ATGAAGTACGTATCTCCCAAGCGACTGAGCAGACCCTCGATATGCGGTAGCGGATAGGCGTCCTTGATCGTTAGTGCATTGAGCTTGCGAGCATCCAAACATAACCGATTTTTTTCGCCCTTTCGAACTAATGTAACAGGATGACTCCAGGGACTTTCGCTAGGCTCAATGACACCTAGATCAAGCATCCTATCGAGCTCGGCATACATCAATTTCTGCACAGCCGGAGAGACCGGATAATGTCTGTCTTTCACTGGAGTCGCGTCTCCCGTGTCGATTGTGTGGGTCTCTAGGTGTGTTTTACCTAAGCCTCTTTTACTATAACACGGAAACTTTGCGATAATCTCGTCCAATTGCTGTTTTTGGTGCGGTGGAAGAGAATGAGTTTTTACGTCAGGTGTTTCTGACTCAGCCTCATCACAGAGACTAACCCCATTTGTTGTTAAACTGGCAACGCCAGCAAATAATTTAAAAATTTTAATGAAATCAGCCCCTAAATAAAGCTGGCCTTTCAGCGTCGGAACCAAGAAAAAGGAAAGCGTATGTTCTAAGTTGTTGAACTCAACTTTAGCCCTGACTCGACCTACGATCTTATGCAAAGCTCCGTCCGCGGTTTCAATCCTAAAATTGAATGGGTGAACTTCAAGCTGAGCTTTTCCTCACAAATTCGAAGCAATTTTTACCAAGAATGGTAATTGTCGCCCCACTGTCTAACAAACCTTCAATTTCCTGGCCACTAATATTTAAACGTGTATAAAATCTATTATCGCCGTCCCTCATATAATCTAGTCGACGCAATTTGATGTCGCAAGCTCTTACGTATTTTATACCTTTCCCTTGCCTTCTTTATTTTATTAGAAACCTCTCCAAAAATCCTTTCCCTTGCCTCCTTATACTCATTTATCCTAGTATGTAAGGGTTTCAGTTCCCTCAATTTCGGTTTCAACTCTATTTTATTATCTAACCTAGAAAAATTTTGTAATATTTTTATCTGTTTTTCTGTAGAAGAACGATTTAATATAACTGGGTTTACGATTGATTCGACCGCATCTCCCCAGTTTGAGACGGGTTCCTGGTCTGGTTTCCCTGACATTTTGGACATTCAGGTGTAATGACGTTGTCTTTTCCGCACCTGTAGCAAAAAGTTCTGCGTGGAACCACTGTGCAATCCACAAAACTGTGACCAACTTGGCGACAGTTCCAACAAGTATAGCGACTGCTAGCACTAATAGCATCCACCTGTACTTCACCCATCGGCATCTCCTCTTCGCAAGTAATTTCGTGAATGCGGTGTGGTACATTTGCACGCTGTTGATACACCTGTCTTTGATTCAACAACAAAATTTCAGCTCTCTTAACCTCTTCCCCAAAACGAGCCAAACTTTGCGTTTTGAACGGAAATAAAAGTTGAGCTAAGGCAGGCTTCAAATTGCTTTTCATAATTTCCACCAAATCTTGCTCCGAATATGGATGTGTCATTCGATTTCTTAACTTGATGACAACATTATAAAAATCTTCAAAAGTCTCATGTGGCAACTGACGACGATCCATAATCTTTTTCTGCTTTTGAAATTCACTCTCAATTTGTCTATATCGAGTCAAAAAAGCGGTTTGCAGATCACTCCATCTATTAATTGGTGCCAATTTGCGATGATTCCAATACCAGTCAAGAGCTTGACCGGTCAACAGGTGATGAAAATTATGCAAAATGTCATCCTCAGCACAATTGTAATCACTCCGCAGTGTGTTTACTCGGAAGACAAAATCTTCGGCATCCATTTTATCGGTGCCATCAAAACGAATATTCCATTTTGAAACATCTAACTTACGTGGTGCTGACCATGGATAAACTGGCATTGCATAATTTGCACTTCCCGGTTGCTGCGGTATATTTGCAACGGGCATACCATACATCGATGGTGATGGTGGCCAAAAATATTGCGGTGCATATCCTAATTGTGGTAAAAAACCTGGTTGCTGCTGTTGTTGTTGTACATAAACAGTTTGTTGCGGCGGAATATCAGGCTGATTTAAAATATGTGTTGTTGGCTTGAAGCGGCTTGTTGTTGCTGATTAAAAATTTGCTGTGATTGATTTTCTACGTGCTGTGACTGTGCAGCGGTGACCATTGTCGGTTGCCTTGGTGGCTGAGCAGCCACGGAAACCTGTGGTTGCTGTAACGAAACCTGCTGTTGTGGTTGAGTAACGGTATTATTTGTTGGTGCTGCTAACGGTAAAATATTTGGTTGTTGTTGAGCCTGGGAACCTGTGGTAGCAAGTGGCAATGCTGATAAAATATTTTGCATTTGTGGTATTGACGCACTATATTGTTGCTGTACCGAAGTCGGTATATTAAGCGCATATACATTATTTATCGGCTGATCACCTAATGAAGCTGGTGCTCGCCACGCCAGAGATTCAGCTGATGGTGGAGGCGCTCGTGGTTGAGTGCTCGACCCAATATTAAATTGACCAGCTCGTGAATCCCTACTACTCAATAGATTCTGGCTCATGGCCTGTATTGCTCTATTTAATTCTTGCATCGGCCTTATAAACTCACCTCGAACGGAATCTATCATTTCCTGCACCCTTTCGCTACTACATATTGGCATATTATCATGTTGCGGTGGCTGTAGCTGCTGCAATTGCTCATGCGGTAATGTTTGCTGCGGTGGTAATTGTTGTTGCTGTTGTATTTGCTGTTGCTGCTGTAGGAATTCAGCTCTCACGTTTCGAGCAGTAAGGCTACTATACTCTGGTGAGGTGAAGGTGCTATTTGACAAATTCGATTCAGGCGAAATATAAGTACCATCCTGAGCTCTAGCCATAAATTCTCTCACAGACGGCGCTATGGAAACAGCAGTAGTGGTGGCTGTAGTAGTTATCATCGGTACGTTTAACGATAGCATCGTGGTAGTTGGTGGAACTGTCGTCATTGTATTTGCCAGTGGTTCTACTTGAGACACTTCCGTAACTACAGGCGGTGTAATCCCACGAGATTCGTCAGCCATGTCGCTATAATCCTCGATATCGATTCCCTGAGCTATAAGTCTTAATCTTTCCTTACGAGTCAAAACCATACCTAGCCGAAGCTACTAACAAAAAGTTTAAATTATACAGATAAACTATTTTGTTTATTAAAGCCAGAAATAAAAAAAAATGTTTATTATATATTAATATAATATTATTAATATTAATATATTATATATATTATTAGATATATTAATATAATATAATATTAATATATCAATTTAAATATTTTCCTTCTAAATTGATAAAAAAAAATCAATACGAAGCGAATACTAAAAATGGCGAGATATATTAAATCAAGAATGCAAGCTTGTTTAAAGAAAAAACTTAAGCAAAAAGGTAAATTAAAATATATATACTGATATATGTTCAAATTACTAATTCAAAAAAAAATTTTTTTTTAGAAATTTGTTCCCAAAAAAAAACGTTCATAAAATAATCAGTGGTAGTGTTTTCAGGTGACAAATGGTTCGTGGAGTAAATTAATTGCGTATCCGAGAAATCTCAAATACAGCAATTACATTTTTGAGTTAATGACGATTAAAAAAAAATTTGTCCTCAAAGGGTTTTCGTGCGTATATTGGTGCCAAAACTAATCAGCCTCACAAAGTGGTGCCTGAAATTTCCAGCACTGCAGCTGAAGTATAAGTCGTGAGAATTACCTCAGGACTAGCTACTGAATTTTTCAGACCAAAATGTTGTATGAGGAAAACCTCATATATTATAAGTTTATCATATGAAAACTGATTTTGGGCTATGAGATACTAATAAAAGAAGAAAATATAAATTAACGATTTTTGACAAATTGCAGTGTAAGCCTGCACCATTATTGGAGCAATACTCAGTCTAATTATGACAAAAAACTATAAATTTAACAACTTTTTCTTAATCCTTTCGAGGCATAAAACCTACATATAAACGTCGCTTACGCGAACGAAACTTTAAAGTAAATCGAACGGGACTTACGCTTACCGTAAGCGATATAATCTCTTCCAGATTAAAAAAATTAACTATCTAAACTATAAAAATCAGAAACTACTTGCTTTCTGCTTCCCTTCAATAGTTTTAATGGACCACTGTGTCATGTCGCTACTCGCCGATGACTCTTAAGTAAAATCAGACGGGACTTACATGGTATGTGACCATCTCAAGCTATTCAAAGAAACCAAAAATATTAAAAAAATTGAATTACCATTGCTTCGGGCCCCACGTTGGGCGCCATTCTGTCCTGTCGGCTGGTCTGAACGGGTGATTAATGTGGCCAGACTGTTGACGTTGCCGGTATGCTCGCGTATGCGCGGCTTTAGCTCGCCGGATTGGGAGTAGTTCTTGTCAACAAATCTGATCGGCTAGACAGGGACAAAAAAATTCATACCGGTCTTAAAGTGGCTCAAAGATCTTACGAGTCCATGAAAAATCAAGAAAAATAAATGAATAAAAAGGGACCGAAGCAACGGAGACCATAGTAAAAAACCAAATGTAAAATAAAATGAAAAAAAAGAAAAGATATAAAAAAAAGAAAAAAAAATATAACCGAAAAGTGTGAGTGCACCAATATACGACACTGCCCTAATCGTTTTAACTCAAAAATGTTGGTTGGCAGATGTTGTGCCAACTAAGGCGGCCCTCCCACAAAAGATCTTCGTAGACCTCACCGTGACAACCGTATGCCATTTCACAGGTTGTCCCAAGTTCACCTCCACTTACCTTTGTCACCCTACTACCACCTGTTAAATAATTATTCCATCATTGTTTTAATTTTTTCTAAAAACGTTATAAAAATTAAGTTTTATTTAAAACAAAAATCATATTGGGCATATAATACTGAATTACTAAATTTTTATACACATCATTAGCAATTTCTTTGCTTTTCAATTTAAATTTTTTTTTTGAAATATAGCAAAAATATTTTGTTTAAAATTATCGAATTTAATCGGCGTTTAAAAAAACAATATTTTAACCGGGATGGTGATAATTCCAAAAAAAATATCTAATTAAATAATGTTCACCATTAGTTTCGGTATTTAAAATTGCCAAAGAAAAATTAGATTTTTTATTTGATGACAGGCACGTCTCAGTTTATAAATATTTTTCCTCGTTACAGGTAGAACCGCCGCACGTTTATATTTTCTAGCAGCTCGCCTTCGCCGCCTTTTCTTATAAGGGAAGTTTCCTTTGGCTCTTAAAAAAAAAGGATTGGTACGTCCGTGAGGTGTCCAAGTTGGTACGTAGTGTGCGTCCCTTTTTTTATTACAAATTATTTTAAAAAAAAAATTTGTTTTAATTTTAATATTTTTATTCAGTTATTTTTTTTTTTATTTTGCTTTTTAATTTAAGCTTGAATAAATTATTTCTTTTCTTTTATTTTTTTCCTAGGAGAAACATTCACCTTCTTTATCTGCCTTCCTAAAACACTCGACCCTAGGCCTGAGCTCAACCCTACGGACTAGTTTTACGCCGAACTAAATAAGGTAAAAAAAAAGTTTCCCTTACAGGTATAAGGTCTTTGCCTATTATATTTTATTATTAAAAAAAAATAAAATAAAATCAAAAAGTAAAACAAATTTGGGTTTTTTTTCACACAGTCCAGTCAGTCTAGTCGTCCGAGGTAAGACTGTAAGTCCTGAACCCTTTTCTTTTAAAACCACAAAAATACCTAGCACCCCAGGTGTGGCGGTGCTGACGCTGCTTTTCCCACGCAGTGCTGGTTGGCTTCCACAGCTTTATTTGGTGATGATGCCGGATGTTGGCGCTGGCTACTCACGATGAGGTGAAGTTAATATTTCATCCAAATAGCCCAGGCAGTGCGATTCCAGCAAAAATATTGTTTGTTTTTTTTTGTAATTACTTATTAAATTTTCATTAATAAAGCAAACGATTTAAAAAAGCACGGGTTAAATTTCTTGATTTTCTTAGAGTTTTATTTTAATTTTTTTTTCAGCAGCTGCCTGGCCTCGGTTCCAAAATGAGAAAGAAAGAAAAAAGGACGGAAGTTTCCTCCATTTTCCGTAAAGTCAATCTCATTTTTGGTTGACATTTCGGTTTCGACCAGTTTTTATTCCTATCAGCTGTTTCTATGTTTTTTTCTTTTAAATGAATTGCATTTTCTTCTTCTTCTACTTTTGTACTAAAACCAGACAAAATCATAACCCCTTGAGGGCAGACGTGACACATCCTCCTAACTAAAATTTTGCTGACTCAGCAAAATTTTTTGCTGACTTTACAAACTTTTTTTTTTTGAGTGTATGTATTATAGTGTTGACTTGACTTTTTCTTTTGACAAACGTATTTAAAACAGTCAAAGCTTTAAAATTGTTGGTCCTGAAATATTTCGAAAACTCATTTTGTGAAATATAAGAGTTTATTATCTTTCATTGGAAATCCATATTGGCATCATCTGATGAGTGCAAGTATTTAAGTAATTTGTTTAAAAGTTTAATTGTCCTTTCGAAAGGGCATTAGATGTGATAACAAACAAACAGTTTAAATACATGTGATCTCCGGTTTAACATACATATCAATTTTACCATTCATGGCAATACATATTAAAATTTGTCGTAGGATAATATGGGAATATGAAAAATTTTATATTAAATATTATGGATACTTTCGGAAAAAATATGTTTATTTTTGAAACCCACTGAGTCCCAATTTGAAATTTTTATATATTGTAAGTGATAATTTAAGTTAATTTGCATAAGAAATTTCATAAAATTTAGTTTTGTTTTTTTTTTTGAGAAAAAATAACTGAGGATTTTGTCTTTAAAATTATACCAAATTTTTAATTTTCTGATGACGCTTTCAGAAGTTATTCAAATATTGTATATTTCTTATACATCTGCTAAAAACCCCCAAAATTGAGCAGCCATTAAAGCTTAACAGTAAATAGTTTTGGAAAAGAAAAATTATTTCAACTTTATATTTAAAGGAAAATTTTATATACCAAGTTCTAATAAAATCAGAAGAGATAAAGTGGAAAATGTAGTTTTTTGCGCTCGTTATTTTTAAAATGTCCCTTTCCTTGATAACAATTTGAATTTTATGTTGTTTTTAACATCAAAGAAATAATATCCTGTTTCTATTTTTGTTTTCTTATTTCATTAAAAAAAAATATAATATAGTGAATTTTTATCGTTGTTCTATAAATTTATGTGTGAGATTTTTATTTGTTCGGTTTTAGATCATGACAAATTTTTCTCTAAATTAACAGAAAAATTATAATTTTTATATGATAATTTACTTTGACTATTAGAAAAAAACCACAGAAAAAGTTATTAGACACTAGCATGAATGGAATGCATTTTCTGACCCACTACGGTCTTCATCAACATTCTTCGTGCCATTTAGTGTTAATCGTAAATATCATCTATTTAACTCACATGTTAAAGAAATTGGGTAACTTTAAATCCCACATTACTCTGTGTGTTGAGTTAGAATGAAATTTACCACATATGTGTTAATGAAAAATCTTTAATGTTTGTTGATATGCTTTGCTAATGTAGAAGGATAGTATATGATGACATTAGAGAAAAGAACTGCCATTTAAAGTTTTAACTGAAAGTTAAACTGGCAACTATGATAATGACTAGAGAAAAAACAAACACACTATAAATAGAAATCGTTCGTGGTAAATTTCATTCTAACTCAACACACAGAGTAATGTGGGATTTAAAGTTACCCAATTTCTTTAACATGTGAGTTAAATAGATGATATTTACGATTAACACTAAATGGCACGATGAATGTTGATGAAGACCGTAGTGGGTCAGAAAATGCATTCCATTCATGCTAGTGTCTAATAACTTTTTCTGTGGTTTTTTTCTAATAGTCAAAGTAAATTATCATATAAAAATTATAATTTTTCTGTTAATTTAGAGAAAAATTTGTCATGATCTAAACCGAACAAATAAAAATCTCACAAAAAAATATAATTTCACACTTGAAATGGCAAAATGCAAAGACACTGCAAACTGATTATAAAAAGGTATTCTTTCATAAGGGTATTGTATTTTTACTACAAAAAAAATTTTTGTAATTTATCTGATAATAATTTCCAAATTAGATTTTTAATTAACTCTTTTTCGAAATATTATAACACAAAACCAAATTAACCATCAAGATATTTTATTTAGATAGAGGTTAGAATGCGATAAAATGAAAGCATAAGTATCTCTTAAAATAACACAGTGCTACACAGAAAAATCACTATTCAAATGACTATTCAAATGACCAAATGACACTGAAAGAATTATCCTTCCTTATCTTAAAATAATTTCATAGAGTTTTTTTTCGTAGATTCAATGAAAAATTTCATTATATTTAAGAAATTTTGTTAATATTACGAAATTGTTCATAAACTTTTTTTCATAAAATTTCATAGTTTCATAAAAAACATTCATTCGATTACATAAATTATCTCTCCTTAAATTTAATGTACATTCTCTTTAGAACAATGAAATTAATTCAAAGACTTATTTTTTTTTTCATAAAATTTAATAATTTCATTAATTTTCATACATTTCAAACTTTAGTTTTAAGATTTAATTCTCATGCGTTCAACATATTTTTTAAATACTTCTACGACATTGCTTAAAAAACCATATGAAGCGGTTCATTGGGTTAGTTCCAAAGAATTTTTCAAGACGAGTTTTATTAATTCAAGGAAATTCTTAATATTAAAATAAAAATTATGAAACTGCTTCATAAATTCTATAAACTTTATATTGTCGGAGTGATTCATTAGTTTCATGAAAATTTTCATTAATTCTACAAAAATGTCATAAACATTGACTTTAATGAAACCTGTTTCATAGATTATATGAAAAGTTTCAATGGACGAGTTCCAGTGATAATTTTCATTAAATTTATTACTGAAGTGAAGATAATTCTCTCACTGTAGGTTGTAAGTTTAGCTGAGTGTGTTACAGAACCGGGTTGAGAAGTTGCACTACACCCTCAGATTTTTAAGATAAAGTTAAACAATTGCTTCTTAGTCATATTTTATGAGACTTAAAATGTTTAAATGGTAATTCAAACAAAACTATTAGGTGTTTCTTAAAATATATGGGCAACTTCAAAAATTTACAGCACCTAGACATTTTTTTTTTAAGTTTTTTTTTTTGTCTGACAGCAATGTCGATTTGTGTGTGTATAAGCCGATATTTGAGCATGTGAAATCCGTTCGCGTTAATCATTTTTATTAAACGGCGCAAATTTTACGGCGGCTTTAAGTTAAAAATTATAAAAAAAATATTAAAATTACAGTTTTTGTTAAAATTGAAAAAGGATAACGCGTGTGGATAATACCCCTTAAGAGCTTTCTTAGCACACTAAAATATTTGTAAAAGCTTCAATACTTTTTAAAATACACTGAAAAAAAAAATAAAAAAAAAATTTTTTTGATCGTGTATGCATATAAAAATTTATTTAAAATTTACAAAATTACGGCTAGTATAAGACATAATTTGTAATATTTGGAAAAAAAACTATTTGCCTATCGCTAATGGTTTAAGAGATATAACCATTTAAACTTTACCACTCATGATTTTTTGCTATTTTGATTTCTTACCTTTGAAAATTTGTAAAATTGTTCTGCAAATTGGAAGCTGTAGCTAACGTTTCGTTAGTTAAATCTTGGGTTCCAGTGATAAATTCTAAGCCGTTTTCAATTTTTTTTTAATCCGCAATTTTTTGTTTTGATGGCATTGTTTTTATTATTATTATTGTTATTTAAAACCGAATACCTAACTGACTTTCTTACACCAATTTGCGATTTGTTTGTTTTTTTTTTTTTGCTTTTTATTTTTTCAGATTGGCGATATTCGCGTCTTTTATCGGTTAATTTGTTTCGCTTCTCAGTTTTTACGAATTTCACGTTTTTTAATGTATAATCTGAAACCATTTTACTAATTTTATTCACGACTGTTCACTCACATAAATAAAATAAACTGAATTGAAACTCAAATATTTATTCTTAGAAGCATTCAGCAAAGGCTATTATGATCATAGAGTTTTTATAATAAAGCAAGTTCTTTAAGATGTCATTGCATCGGCGGTAATTTGGCGGTTTTCGCGGTAGTATGTTTCAATTGTTTTGTTGAAATTTGTTAAGGTGGCCCTCGTGAATATTGTTTAAAAATATAGTCTCACTTTCTAGGGGTTCAAAAAAAAAACGCGTTTTTTTTGCAAATATTAATATTGGACCGATTATAAAATACTTGTTGGGATTCTGTGTTACTTATTAACCCGAATTCAAAAATAATTATTTTAAATTTTCAAAATCAAATATTTCATACAAGGATGCTTTTTAAGGTTAGAAACATTTTGTTTCCTCCATAAAATTTTAAATCCTTAAAATTTTTTGGTGCGTTTTCGATTTTAGTATCAAGCTCAGTAAAATCTTCCATTCGATGTACGTTTGAGCGGAATTGATACAGCGCTTTAGTTGTCACAAAGCGAAATGTGTTTGAAAAAAATTGCCGCTGCACGCGCCAGGATTGAAAAAAAATTATTTTTTTTTGCACTTTATCAGTTTAGTCCGTCGCGAAGAATCTATTTAAATACCTAAACATATTCTCATGCCATGTTTTGATATAACAAAAAGCTTAAAAAAAATTGTTTTTTTGCAAAAATTTTCAAAAGTTCATAAAATTTTTGCGCTTAAAAATTTTAAAGTGCGTTTTCGCCTCGGAGGTGTACTTTACGAAGTTACTCACATCACGCAATACACTAGCCAACTAAAAAGACAATTCAGATTGTCAGACGCAAAAAAGTTACATTTTCAAAAAAGTTACGCTAATTTCTTTTAAGTTTGTGATGTCCGTGATACGTTATTGGTGCGCTGACACCAACTTGATATACCTCTAACTTTATAAATTACGCCCGTTTTTATAATTCTGCGCTTAAAACTCATTTTTATTAAATGGCGCAAAAAGCCTATTTAAAATCTTCAAAAAGTTCAAAATTCGGAAAATTTTGGTTTCACTTGTAAACCACCATGCTACTTTTAACCCAGCAGCGATATCAAAAATTTTTTTTTGGTGGATATATCCTCCAAGTCTAGAGACTATATTTGGTATTGGTTTGGATCTGAAAGCTAAAAACTATTACAGAGAAAACGGAATGAATGAAAAAACTCTTGCAAGTTTCAAGTCTTAAGGTGAAGACTTTTCAATGTAAAAACTTTGCATGTCTTATCCTTCAAGATAGTTATCCAAACCCAGTACAAACGTTTTTTTCAATTCATAAAACTTAACGAAATAAGAGCCATAGTATGTCGGTTTCAGCAGGTGCTCAAAAAATTTGAAATATCCCATATACTTTCTTTATATTATTAATACAAACGGGTAGAAATTTTTTTAATAACAATTTAAAGTTTATTTTTTTTAACTTTTTCAACTTCTACGAGGGTTTTTTTCAGATCTGCTTAGAAATCAACAACAGTCTTAAATAAAAGCTTTTCCTGAGTAATTTAAGCCTTCATTTGTTAAAATCGGTTGGAAGTTGAGAAAGCTATGGGTACTTTTTCTATATAAATAATAATTAAAATTTTTAGTTTTTTAACAACTTTTTCAACTTCTACGACAGTTTTTTCGAATATTTTTTTAAAACGACACTATTTTGGAAGCTAATGCTTTCCTGAGTAAAATGAGTTTTCAGTTCTTAAAATCGGTTGTAAATTGACATAATTATGGTACTTTTTCTATATATACAAAATTTTGTTTCATCCTCATTTAATTATTTTGCATTAGAAAAAACCAAATTTGCTCTGTATATATAGAAAAAGTACCACAACTTTGTCGACTTTCAACCGGGTTTAACAAAAGGAAGCTCATTTTACTCAGGAAAATACCACCGATATTTACATTCGATTACTGAATATTTTTTGTGTTGCAATTATAATGCAATTGATTAACCGAACTTTGTTGTGAAAAGTTATTGTTAATTGTACCGACCGACTAAAATTCTTAACAACCGAATTTTAGTTGTAGTATTTTGTATTTCTCTGCGTGTGATTTCAATTCTTTGTTTTTTTTTTGTAGCACCGTGTAAGTAACTGTTTAAAGCTATTATTCCTTATATTCTAGAAAATTTTAAAGTTCTTATCATTTAAAAAAATATTGTTTTCTTTCTCAGTTTGTTGCTAGCTATGACAAAGAAACTTTATTGGTTTGTTAGCTTCAATATAAATTGATGGTCATATTGACCATATGTCCAGCCACAAACACTACGCAATCATTCAGCATATGCCAAATACTTCTAGGATTTCATATACTACTTTAGGATTTCTATATATAAATTCATATAATCATAAAAATATACACATTGTATAAGTTTTATTATAGGCATTCATAATAAATTTTCCATAAATATTTTTTTAAGAGTTAATTCTACATGAAGAAGAATAAAACATTTTTATTAAAAAATTTAACGGACACAAGGGATATGCCAGATGTCGCAGTGTTGTCTCATCCAAGGACTCGATAGTGGTAAATTTATGTGTCAATTAAACAAAGTGCACGAAAATATGTGTAATTCTGACAGGATCTATGCCTTAACGGTCACCAGGGCCGTGCCCGTGCCATACCTTAGTAGGAAAAGACTTACATCTTTAAACAGTTTCTGGCAAGAAAACATATATAATTGAAAGTTTAAAATTTTCATTCTAAATATGAGAAAATCTCAAATTTGGGGGTTTCTCACAGTACTAAAAAATGCAACCAAAAAAAACTACATTTCAAACAATTTGCAGCTTTTTTTAAAGAAAAAATTAAAACCTTTTTATATTGTTGTCATATATATATATATATTCAAACGGACATATCCACACTTTTTGAGATAATGGGGGTTTGACGCTAAAATATTTACTGACGTAGCTGTCATCTATGTTACGATATTAATTTCGAATTTAAACACTCAAACACAAAAATTAAATGGAGCTATCTACAACAATGGTTATTTTTGAATGAAAGTGAGCTATCTGCAGTTCTTTTTTGATTTTATAATTACTAACTAAGGAGATCTTAATGAACTTCTTATATGTTGTAGAGAATAAACAATAAGGGTTCCCTGTTAGCTGCCCAATCTCAAGTTTAGGTGTTACTGGGGGGTCAAAAACTACCCCATTCTTCGGTTTTTTCGGTTTATTTCGTTCTTTTAATTATAACTATAAACAAATTTGGTATCAAATTAAAGTTTTTGAACATCCACTGGTGTACAAATTATACCCAAAGGCTTTCAATTATTTTTGTTATTCAAAAAATTTGTTTGAGTAACATTAAATCTGGCGTTTAATTAAGAAAATTCAGCTGTATTAAGCTAAAAAGCAATGCCCATGCCGTTCGGTTTTTATGCTACTTTTACCGAAGATCCTTTTTCCCCTGTATTACAAATAATTGAAAAATGTGGCAACTCTGCGTCCAATAGATGTCAAAATTTTTGTTTCCTTGACCACTTTAAACCCTGTGTACAAATAATCCTGCTTTACATAAATTAAAGACAAGTTTTCGCACAAAAACAAATTAGTTTTTAACCCTTGCAAGTGATGCTTCTTTTGCTTTAAAATAACTGTTTCGTATATTTATAATATGCTGGTTACGAATCTGGTCTCAGAAAACTTTCAGCTGCTAGCGATTCTGAGATATTCGCGATGCAAGCACGAAAATAATAATTATTTGAACATGATTTACATAAAACATAATTATCAACGCTTGTATAAAATTTTGATCAGCCGAGCACACAGTTATTTATTGGACAGAACCACTTTTTAAAGTAAGCATTCGTTTTCGCGATATTTTGCGATTTTAAATTTTATACAGAAACAGTTAATTATTAATACAATTTACTTGAGCCAGAGTAAAAACTAAAAATGTTTTATATAAATAGAACATTTTTTGTCTTCAATATTTAGTAATGTCATGATGCTTGTTAGGAAAAAACCCTAACCACGTGCTTGATTACTAAGAAGACAAGAATGGAGCAAAATAATGATTAATAGGTTTTTGTTGAAGTTCTGTCTATTATGGAGGCTCTAACTTCTCTAAAACTTCGGGTTCTGATGAGATCTTTAGCCAGATCAAAATACTAGTATCAACCTAGCTAATATGTTTGATTTGCTATATTTTTGTAAATATACGGAGGTTGGAAGCTCGTTAAAATTAAAAAAAAAAATAAACATTTTTTTAGTTTATATCAATTCATTGACTTAGAAAAAATTTAGCGTTAATTGATTCTAACACGGTTTTTCATAAATTATTCCCAAAGTTTTTCTTTATCAATTTCGTTTTCCTTAAAATACTGTTTCATGTTACACGCGTTTGTAAAAGTAAAGAAATTCGTGAAAAATTTTATTTTTGCGAAAAAAAAAATAGTATTTAATAGAGTTGATTTGAATTCAATGAATTATTCAAATTGCAAAAAATATCGTTCTTATTACTCTTATAATTTAACTTTATATAGGGAATATCGGGAAGACAAGTGCTAACTTTTATAAACGGCGAGCACCATATCATTAAGCATACTCGACTTAACAATAATTAAGTTGTTCCACTTGCATATTAACGATACACACGACACAGCCTGTATGGCACATATCTGTTTAATATTATTTCGAAAATTCCGTTATTACCACACATCACTTCCATTATTACCATACCAAACTTTATTTAAATCCAGATCAGTAAAACATTTCTCAATTCAAATATTAATAAAAGTAATTTAAAAGGTCAATCTACTGATTTTGATAAATTTCAAATAAAAATACGGAGGTATCTCCTGCAACGCCACTGTTACTTACGAAATATTAAACAAAAATTACATGAAGTGTTCAGTAACGGTTTTTAATTAATATTGCAGAAGGTCGATTTGCAAATATTTTTAATTTGAGAAAGTTAAACAGTTTTTTCATACTTGCTCACATAGCTCCATTTGAATATAAGACAACGATATGTGAAATAGTCAAGTCAAATTATTTCTGAAACATTTATAAAAATGCATTTATTTTTGAGAGAAAAACTACCCAATTCTTGAATGCTATCAAACTATCTTAAAAGCCATAGAAGAACTATTACTTTATCAAGATTTTCTTCTACACCCGAGTAAAAAAGTTAAATACACAATTATATAATTTTACATAGAAAAATATGATTATATATAAACAAGTGTGTACTATATTTGTGTGGATTATATCCAAGTGTGTTGCTTTATTTGTGTGGATTATAACTTTTACTATTTTATGACGTCATATATAAAGAAATATGAATTAGTATGTTCCCATACATATATATATAGTGTCCGACCGAACAGTTCGGCCAAAAAACTATATTTTGTCGGTTTTTTGATATCTAGAGGCAATGATGACAAATTTTGGTATTGGAAACATGTTTGTTGAGCCGATTTAATTCGATTTTGTGTATAAAATTTAAGAGAAAAGCCAAAGTTTAGCTATAAAGTTAAAAGTTCGGCCGCCGAACTATTTTCAATTTGGCCGAACTTTCTGAGGCCGAACAGTGAATTCATTGCTTCACTACAGACTTTTCTTTAAATTTGACACTCAAAAAAGCATCTAATCAGTCCAATAAACATTTTTCCATCCGCCAAATTTGTCCATAATGTTTTAAAATACCGAATACGGACCAAATGCATTTTCTGGCCAAAATGTTCGGTCGGACACTACATATTTATATGTATCATGTGTAGTTATATATAAGTTCGGAAGATTTTAGCACAGTATCATACATAATTAAAAATAGTTTTATAAAAATCGGAGTTATGATATTAGTACATATATACCCCCATATTCATAAAAATATTAAATAGCAGTTCAAATACGTTTTAGTTAAAACACAAATGTTAGCCTTTAGACTGTATTCATAAACGAATATTTACTTTTACATAAGGTTTGAAATAGGTATTTTAAGCTAATATTCGTTTATGAATACTGTTTTAAGGCTTAAAATGTGTTTTCTTTAAAATGTATTTGAAATCTGAATTAAGATTTTTTTATGAATACGCGCGATGGAATTTATACGCAGACAAGTGTTGTAACATATTGGCGAATTAAAACAAAATGAACAAACGAAATCGGTGACAATTTAACGAAATTTATTTTTTAATATATTGTTCATTTAACTAATTAAATTCTTGATTAAATAAAGAAAATATATGCAATAAATTGTTCTACTCAAAAACTACATTCGTTTAAAATATAAATTAAAAATATAATAAATTTTTGCGATTTTTTCCACAAAAAGCACCTCCAGATAAATATTTTCTTTCTGAACATATAAAGTGTGCATACTATTCTGAAAGGCCTTTTTGTATAAAAGCAAGTTGTGTTGAAAAAATGTTTGATTTGTAAATAATTTTCTCCTACAGCCGCTTCTAAAATTGTCACATTTTTAAGGCAACTATCAAATTTAACCATTGTTAAAAATTGTGTACTCCTCCAATTAAGTAGCGGAAGAGGTATATACTTCAACATATACCTAATTTTTTGTGCAAGTCTCTTAAAATCCCCGCATTAAATGTGGATATGGCAGCAAACAATTTTTAAAAAAATCCCATTTTTGGAAATTGTGGGATAACTTACATCAAATTGTGGGCTTGCTTACTGCAAATCATAAATTCGGTCATAAATGTCACATTATTAATATAAAAGTCTATTTAAGTCCAAAAAAATCATTGCATTATATATACCCTATGGGGGAATGCAAACGGTCCCGCGCGTGCCACAGGATCGGTCCCACAGTGGTTTCCCTTATATGGAAAAGCGGTCAAAAATCAATATCTTTAAACTAAATTTTTCAGCTCATTTCATGCCCGAAGAACTTAAAGTTGGCAAATTTTTAGGATAAAATATTAACAACTGTAGCCAAAGTAGCCATTTGATCTTTTAAGGGTTAATTGGCTTATAGATCTGTTTTAAAAATTTTTGAAATAAAGTATTTTATTATGAAAATTTTGTTGTTTTAAAAAAGTTTTTTGTAAATTTTTATTTCATTTTAATTCATTCGAAATAAACACTGAAAAAAACTAGCTATGCGCGGTATTTTTCGTGTATGTTGCAATCTAAGCTGTTTATATCCTTATTTTTCGCTTCAGCTGCTTCCTCCGATAATTCACCTATTGACACTAATGCATGCTTGATTACCTCAGCTCCATGGATAAGAATTTTGTGTACCGATGGAGGGAGGTAGTACCAGGGATACTCCTTCACAAGTTTTCTTGCTATCTCTGCAGCATATTCCTCAAACTTTTCGGCATCAATTTCAAATCCAGAATTATAGCTTGGAGAATTGTGGCACATCTTTGCAAAATATCCTTATCGATTCCTGTTATTTTGATGAAAGGTTTACATTTTGAAAAAAATCTCCGCGCTGTGTTGCCATCATTCGAATTTCCGCAACCACCAGCTTTTGGCCTATCTACCAAAAGTCGCATTTCGGTCCGAAATCGTTGTTGAATAAATTGTTTTCTCTTCAAAACACATGACTTTTCGTTCTTACTGGTCTTCCATTTTTTTTTTTAGCTCTAATTTGTACGATAAGTGAATGAAGTACTCAAAAAATCGTATGTTGGCATGTAATGGTCATCTACTTTTTTCTCGAGGCATTTTTCAATGTCATTCATTTCTGTAGGTAAGGCACCACATATGTGACATTTTGCAGAAGAAGTTTCCGTTAGAGCGTTACAAACTTTACCGCCAACCATGGTCAGTTTTATGTCATGCTTTATATGTAATTTTTGTTTTGTTTTATTTATTTCGGTGGGAGAAAGTGCAAAAATTTTCGATTTAAAATAACGTTCCTCATTTTGACACAGTTGCGAAGTTTCTTTTTTAAATTGAAACCTCAACGGCCTGCAATAACGAGTGGATGACGGGCGCGATGAACATAGGTTGTCACAAAGAGGGAACTGTCATCCATAAGCCTCTTCGACGATTTCTGCTTAAATTGGCTATGACCAGAACTGCCATCGAATCCCCATTTTCCAATCAGTGTTAAGTGTTTTTCTCCTAGGCCTAATCCTTCATCAAGAACTTGGTCTTGCAATTGCACAATTCGATTAGCCGTATGATCAAGGAGAACTTGTAGATCAACCTCTGCACTCGACTCTGTAACAGTAATGTTTTCTGTGCTTGGATAACAAGTTTTCTTAGCTGCCAAGATACTTTTATAGCCTGGGAAAAAATTTTAGATATTTTTTATTCACAAAATCTTTTATAGTTAAGTACTGTCGCTTAGTAATCCTTGTTTCAACGAAAAGAGCCAAAACCTCGTAATTCTCCACATTGTGTATCTGGGGAAAGTTGCGATTTTGTAAAACTTCGCTTAAAGAATTATCAACTTGACTAATTTTGTTCTATCTGAACACCTTAAAAATTCCTTAGCAGGTCGACCACGCTTTTGGCTAGGTGCAGGTTGTTCTTTTTCAAGGTATTTTGCTTCTAGCTGAATAGTCTCAAAACTTTCAAACCATTTTTTATGTTCCTTCAAAATAATAAATTTGCTTCGATGATTTTTCGTCCAAAGCTTACCAATCTGCTTACAAAGGCTTTTTAAAACTGTTGTTAAATTGCTAAGGTCGAATTTAGTTTTTTCTGCATTAAATTTTTCCTCCATAATTTAAAATATTTTGTTTGCTTTCGAATGATAATTACCAGCTATAGAACTCCATACATTCTAGAAAATTGACACTGACAGAATAAACCTTCTATTTTAATTTCCATATGATATTTTTGAAACTTTTATCACTACCGCGAAAACAATTAATTATAAGAATTAAAATTTGACCTTTGTTTTGACACTTTTCAAATGAAATGAGTAAGCTTCACTTAAACTGAAAGTCAAATACCTTAAAATTGCAAAAAATGTTTCTCTTTATTCATAACTGTAAATCAAATACCATAAAATTGCAATATAAAGTTTAAAATAATAACAATTAAAAAAAAATAATTTCTCTTTACTCATATTCTTAAAAAGAAATAGTACAAAACAAAATGCGATTCATTATTTTTCGTCGGATGACTTTGCAAATCACACCCATATGCGAAAATGTGCAAAAACCAGCGGCCACAATATTTTTTAATTTAAAGAGGGATAAAAAACCTACAATTTGATGTATAAGAAGTTGTGGGTGGATGAGGGCCATATCATTAAAAGTCTACGTGAAAAAGAAGTTTTTGAAAAACGTGTGTTTTAAAAAGGTCAAAAAAGTATTCTTCAGCGATTTTTTTATGGGCTCATATTTTTGCAGCTTTTGTTATTTAATTTGGTACAAAATAAGTTAAAATTTAATGTTTGTAGGGTTTTTGGAAACTTCTGCCACAATATCGCGAATAACTTTTTGGATAAACTTAAGTTTTCTTTTATGACTATGCAACCACAATATATGCAATATAAACATACCTCCACTTTCAACGGACACAAACAATAAATCTCGCCAAAAAACAACAAAATTTGTTAGATTCATAAAATTTAGAGTGTTATCAATAAATTTTGTGCAATAAGTTTAAAAAAAAAACAATAACTTTTTTGTTTTTTGGCCTATGGGGGAAACCACTGTGTGTCCCTTCGTGCCAGAGACCGGTCCTCTGCAAAACCCTACTCTATGTAAACAACTGGCAACTTTAACATTGGCTTGTCATAGGAGGGGGTAATTTGTCCTGCTTTAAACCACATAGTGGCATGCCACAGGACTAACCAAAGATGGGAATACCACAAGACTGTCGCAAAAGGGTCATGTCGTATAAAATAAACGAAAACTAAACAGCTTAAAATGGGTAAAGTTCTGGCCAACTGGCTTTTTCTTGTTAATAAGCATTCTGGTTAAGTGGCATGTCCTCCCTTTACCAGTCACAGGATTTGTAATTTTAGAACAATTGACACTGCTTAACCCACTTCAGTATTAAATTATACCAGTCCTGCCATAAGTCCTTCTATAACCAGTCACTTAAAGGTCAATTGACTCCTCATTCCCCATAGGGTATTAATAAATATTTTCTTGAATAGTGAAAATTTACATTTTAACAAAAACTGAAATGTTTACCTTCCTATTAGGATTTCCCAAGTTTTTGTGATAATTGGGAATATTTTAAAAACTATGTAATCTAAATTTAATTTCCTTTCCAACGATACAAAACACCTACATATATATTTGTTACTCCTTAACCGAAAATTTTCAAAATTTACTTCACACGGTCGTTACAGCGATGAATGTGACCTAATTGGAGTTTTTGTCAGTCACAGCATACACAATGTATTATTTTTTTTTTATCAGAAGAGACAGAGCCAACTAAAACATATGAAGAATTTATTTTTCAGCTAGAATGCTTCCTCTTTTTAATTCTATTGTTATCTCTTTTTCACAAGTAGTTGTCACATTAGTTGGATAAAATTGATATCATACCAAGTGTAAGTTAGAGATATAGTTGCCGCTGGCCAAATTTTTCAATTATTTCTGGAGTAAAGTATTTGCAACCGTCATACAATGACAATCATAATTAATTTATTAATTTCTGAAGAATTTAATTTTTTGTTTTATTTAATAAAGCACTAAATTTCATTGACCCTCATATTGTATAATGGCCATTGATTATGAATAACAAGGAAGGAATACATTTAGGATATATTTCTATTACTGTATCTACATTATGACTTTAATTTTGCTTCAATATAAATTGTAAAAATACATATGACATATTTCAAAAATTTTCGACACCTGTTGAAACTGACTCTAGATGCCTCATATTTCTCAAGCTTCTATGAATTTAGATTAACGATGGACAGGTTAGGGAACCCACTCGTCGTCTGTATTAAAAACACTTTTAACACAGACGACGAGTAAAGTTTATTTTAGTGGTTTGTGTGTAAACATTCAATATCCGCCCCGAAGATGAATAGCGACGCTATTCGAAATATTGGCTTGATTGAGGAATTCTTAAATAAATAAAGTACTATAAAAACAATTCAGACCTCGAGCTTAATTATTTGATCCCAAAAAAAACATATTTTCATGAGGTTTTTTAACTAATGTTAATTTTTTTTAAATTATTTATATTTAGGACTACAACGTTTGAAATTGTTGAAATATGATAAGATAAGATATTAAAAGCTTAACTCAAACAAAAAGAAAAAAGCTTAGTTCATTTATTTTTGTTTATATTGGTTTATTTTGGCGCTACGAAATAACCCCCAATGAAATAACCCCCAATGAAATAACCACCAACGGCCAAAAATGAAATAACCCTCAAAAAATTGTGTAAAATTGTTTGGGGGTTTTTTCATTTTTTTTGGGGATTATTTCATCTTACGGTTTGGAGATTATTTCATTATGAAGCAACCCCCAATGAAATAAAGCCCAAAATTTAAATTCTTTGGAGATTATTTCATATGCAATTATTTTGGGGGTTATTTCATATTAATTGATGGCACGTTTGCTGTTGTACCAATTGGATGTTTTAAACAACTGCTGATCATCAATATCGAATACCTGGTAAAGGTAATTAAATTATGAAAAATGGAATTTAAAATTCGCGCGATTACCAAAATTATGAATTTAAAATTTTTAATTCGGTTTCAAATTTTCGCCTACGGCGCTTTTTTCATTTAGTTTCTTACAGAAGAATAAATTTCAAGTTTTCTGACACTGTGCAAGCTTTTTATGAATTTTTTACCAAATATATAGAATGTATATAATCAAATATATAAAAACAAAAAATAAAAAAAATTTGGGACATATTTCATTTCTTTGGGACATATTTCATTGGGGGTTATTTCATTTCTTCCTTTGGGAGTTATTTCATTACGAAACAACCCCCAAATTTTGGGTGTTATTTCATTTTCACCTTTGGGGAATATTTCATTTCTTTTGGGTATTATTTCATTTTTTTTTTTGTTGGGACTTATTTCATTTTTTTTGGGATTTGTTTCATTGGGGGTTATTTCATTTTGTCGTTTGGGTGTTATTTCATTGGGGGTTATTTCGTAGCGCCGTTTATTTTTTACAAAACGGTTCCTGGCTTTTTCAAATTAATTTTTTTTTTTTAATTTTTGATAAATAAAGACATATTTTCGTATCTGTCGGTATAAAATATGTATATATTGTACGTAATAACAGGTGAAAAATAAAAATTAACGTAAAAATACACCTCGGACTAAAATTTTAGTATTTTTCTATTTTTTATATGGAAATTTTATTTAAAATTTCGATTTTAATTAAATATTATTCGGATTATTGTACCAATAAATAAAAAATTAAGTGGTTCGAATTTGAGAAAACTCGGAAAGCTTAACAATTAATGACCTGCGGCCAAATTTTTCGAATTATTAATTTTTTTTTTAATTCTCCTACTAAAATATGTTGTGTGGCACATCAGTTTTTAGCTAATTGCAGCATGCTGAACACGAATTTTTTAAAAAATTTTACATCGCACAAATGGTTTTCGAGATATTGTGACTTGTCCATTTACATTATATAGATTTTTTTTTAATAACTCAGAATTTTGACTTTCATTAGATATTAGGCAAGATCTTGTACAACTAGATCCAAAAATTACCATTATTAAATTTATTTGAAATTTTCAACACATAATCTTAAGAAATCCATTCACATTTACAAAAGATATACACTCCAAACAATTTTGTATATACGAGGTGGTCAATTTTGATAATCTGTAAGTACATCCTGTACTAAAACTGGGTGATTCAATTACAATATTACAAAAGATTAACACCTCTTCTACAATCTACAATTTGATTCGTACCGATCGGATCAGTAGTTTAGAAGTTCTATATTTATTACAATTATTTCTTTCAAATACCCCACTGTGCACCGGCTATTTTTTTTCAAATACATTTCGCTTTGTGACAACTAAAGCGTTATATCAATTCCGACAAAGCGTACAGCAAATAAAATAAAATATTTACTAAAACCGAAAGGTATCAAAAAGATCTAAAGACTATACAGTAAACAATATGTTCATAACCTCAAAATGCATCATTAAACAAAATTTTAATTTTGCATATTCAAAAGTATTTAATATGATTTCCTAGAAATAAGATTTCCTAAATACCACTTAACCCCGGCAAAAAATGCGTGTTTTCCTAATAAGTAAATTTCTAATGTATGACAAAAAATTGTTTTAGTGTATTTTTTGTATTTTTTGTGGTGTAGCAAATATTTTGAAATGTGATAAATGCAATGGGATTTATAAATTGTTGTAGCTTTTATTTAATCTTTGCAATAACTGTAATTTTAATTTTTTTTTAGTTTGGTTGAATCTTAAAATCGCCATAATTTTTGTACTATTTAATATATAAATGATTAACGCGAATGGACTTAGCATGCTTGGACATCGGCTAACATATACACAAAGGTTAATTACGTCATACAAAAAAAAAAAAAAATTAAAATATTTTACCTCAAAGTGTCGAAAAATTTTGAAGTTGCCCATTTTTACTGCTCTAATATGGCTTATAATGTTTTATGTTGTAGCAGTCGAAAAAATTAATTAACAATATCTAAGCCAAGTGGAAAATTAAAAACCATATTTTTTTTGTTTGTAAATTTTGGACAGAAGCCAAACGAAAAATATGCACTAGTTCATAGTTATTGTTTGAATTGGAAAAATTAAACACAAAATATGCTAAATATGTATGTTAACTATAATAAATTGTAACATAATAATTTATGTCTCTTTTTAATTAAACTTTTAAGGATTACACACACAGACAAAACATTTAGTTATTTACCCACTGAAATTCGGTTACTACGCCTCAAATTCGGTTATTTCTAATTTCAGTCGGTACCCTGCGGGAAATGGACCAGTCACTGGAATGGTCATGTGACTAGAACTTTGTGTGTATGAACCTGTCTTAGTTTCGGTTCTGTTATATGAAAGTGACCGGTACTTTTAACATGGACTTGTCATAGGAGGTGAAAATTTGCTACCTGTGGAGCAATGTGTGACGTATCGAATAACTTGACCAAGGTAACCTATCACCATACAGACTGAAATGAATATGCTACGGGACAAGCTAGATGCAGGTAGTGTCAAAGTATGACCATTTTAGGATTTATGTGATATGCAACAGAACCAGTGGGAAATAAATTATCACGTCACTGGTGTAGGTGTACGTATCTCTGAACTGGAGAACAATTTTTTAAGAAAAACTAGTCACATATCAAGCGCAATGTGTTCTGTAATAGGGGTAGTTTGACTGTAATAGTTTTAAGACGTACCACTGCACTGGTCTAAGGGGTACATGTTGCCGGGCATGCGAAAAGTAATTAGCAAGTAACCTGTCTGTTTTTATTCAGCGTATATCATATTATGCACGAGTTGCTAAATAGCCTGTCCGAAACCAAAGGCACAACAAAAATCAATTTATAATTAGCTTATTTTGTCTATACCCAACAAAAAACTAAGTTTAAAAACGCGACGTTTGGCGAGAAACCGTCATATCTGGCAGCCCTGGTCACAGTTCCGTGTTCAGTTCTTTTAAACCAGTGGAGTGTTACGTCTTCATTTCTACTGTCACATAGTCGGTACAGATAAAATTCCTTCAGTGTTATGTCTGCTGTGTAGCAGTCAAGAGACTGAATCCTTTGGCACTAATTGCCATGTTTTCATCCACTGCTAACGGGTTTGAACCAGTTTAATGGCCAGGAATAACTTCAACTACAACGGCCCTAGTTGCTTCAGTACAATTTGATGTTATGTTACTTTTTCTCCAGTTACATGATATATCTGATAGCAACCAGTGAATGTTTTGTCACCATAACTATAGTCACGTGATTGGTCATTTCACCAAAATTAACACTTTTTGGTGCACCACAATTTTGGTTTCACCAGTTTCGTGACGTGCGCCCATATCATATATCGCAGATTTGTCACTTTGGACCAATCGACCCTTCGTTTCCCGCAGGGTAGGTACAGATGAACAACGTCAGTTTTCACAACAAAGTTCGTTTAATTCATTTACCATTAATATACACTTTTTAATTCGGGTATCACTTTATTTCTCTGTGTGCAGCTTTTGAAAATTTTTGTAATTAGTACATAAATACAAACGCTGACACATGTTATGGCTATGCGTTTGCCAAACTTTTGTTCACATTAGGACTACAATGGGTATGAGTTATATTCATGTTTTAACTAGGGATGATAAACAATAAATAAGTAATCATTTTAAACTGAAATTGAGAAAACTGAAATTGAGAAATTAAATTGAGAAAATTCCAAAAAAAAATAAAATTTTCATTTAAAGTTGAGAAAATTTTAAATGCAATTGTGCTTTTCTATTTCAAATTAAGGAAATTTAAAAGGAAATTGTGATTTTCCATTAGATTTTGTGAAAATTACATTTGATATTGGGGATTTTTTAATTTTAAATTGAGAAAATTTCAATTCAAATTAAGACTTTTCATTTGAAAATTCCAATTTAACTTAAATTTTACATTTGAAATTAAAAAAAAAAAAAACAAATGAAATTGTAATTTTCAAGTTTAAATTGAGAAAATTCCAAATAAAACTAAGACTTTTCATTTAAAATTGAAAAAATTTTAAATGCATTTGGGCTTTTCTATTTCAAATCAAGGAAATTAAAAGGAAATTGTGATTTTCCATTAGATTTTGAGAAAATTACATTTGATATTGGGATTTTTAATTTTAAATTGAGAAAAGTCCAATTTAAATTAAGACTTTTTATTTGAAATTAGGAAAAGTCCAAGTAAAATTGTGATTTTCTATTTGAAATTGAGAACATTTTAATTGAAATTGGGATTTTCTTTAGAAATGGGGAAAAATTCAAATTAAATTAAGAAAAGGATAAATGAAATTCGGAAAAAAATTTTATATTTTTGATAATTTCGAATGAATTCAGAATTTCCAATTGAAATGAGGTTTTCTATTTGAAATTAAATTTCCGTTTGCAAGAGTATGAGCACAATATAGGTGAAAAGAAGAAGGAAAAAATAATGAACAAAATAGCAACGAAAAATTTAAAAACTTTAACATGAGTAATCTCTCAAATTATATTATCGTTATTATCTTATAAAGTTATAGCAAACACCGGAGCATGGAGTTAAACGTAAAATTTTGTAAAAAAAACTTGGGACCATTATTATATGTTTTTGTGATTGCTTTGCCCTCGAGGCGTGTTATTTGCAAATAAAAGAAAAATCGAAAATTCTTTTTAAAATATAGCAAAAAAGCATAATAAATAGTATATGTCCGATTACGACATAAACTATTCTGGACCGAAAAGTTTTCGTACGTAGTTTTCTTAATTCCAACTGGAAATCTCAATTCCAAATAAAAATTCATAAATTCTTCTTTATTAAATTTTCTTCTTAACTTCATTTGCTATGATCTCAATTTCAATATAAAAATCTCAATTTCATTTGTAATATTTTCAATTTTATTTCTAATTTTCTGAGTTTCAATTAATAAAATCTAAATTTCAAAATTAATTTATATTTGTTGTGTCCGGAATTTCATTAGTTATTTTTAGAATAACATTTGGTGTTTTTTTAATTACTTTTGTTATTTTTGAATTTCATTTGTTATTTTTTGATTTTCATTTGTGTTTTTTTTTTGCTTTTATGGGGTTTTATTTTTGTAGTTTTTTAATTAATATTTTTTTTCTGAATAACAATTGATATTTTTGATTTGAATATCGCTAATTTCCTGAAATACTGTCATAAGTCAAAAAACCGCAATTTTTGAGTTAATGATGCAGATTTATTAGTTATATCGTGGTTCATATTGTGTCAAAATTTCATATTAATATATTGTGTGCTTTTCGAGCTAGAAGAGAATATATTTTCTATTTTCTGGAAAGAGTATATACTTTTTAGAGAAAATATGACACTCATAGGTCTATCGATAGTTAGCGAACTTGCACCCAACTCGCACTAAGAGAAAAATGGATTAAAAACCCTATTTATAAAAAACGTGACTAAATGAGCAGGGAGAGGGTCGAACGAGGCAGATAAGGATTTAAAACTTTAAACACGCTTTCTGCTAAATAGTGTTTTTCGAGTTATGCCAGTCTTTAAGTAAATGAGTCTTTAAGTAAATATTTGAATTATTACATTTGTGATATAATCAATAACATTTGGTGTTTTTTGAATTACATTTGGTATTTTTTTGAATTTAAATTGTGAACATCATTTGGTGTTTTTTGAATAACATTTTTTATTTATTGAATTTCAATTAGTTGTTTTTGAATAGTTGTCGAAGTTATTGAAGCTTTTTTTGGTACTTAGCAGTGATTAATTATTTTACTTCGGTGGGGTTAAGTGCTACAGGAACACCGATGGTGGGCGCTGCGGTACGTATGAAGGATAGAAAACCATACATATTATTTTTTCTAGTTTATGTTGTCGTCACCGGGAATAAAACCCGGAAAAAACAGTCCAAAGCGCTACACCACAGCGCCCAAAAAAATAAATATTTTAAAAACTATTGAAAAAATGCGTATTTACTTGTTAATGCTGCACATTTATTAACCAAATGTGATACCCGAATGTTAGTAAAGGTACATAAAATTTATTTATCATGAAAAATTAAGATAAAATATTTGATTTTTAAAATTTTATGTACAAAAAACTGAGTTGGAAGGAAAAATCTGGCTCATAATTAAAAAAAAACTGGATATGCTTTAAAATCAGAGTGGCCGATATATTTAGGATCAATGGTCGGTAAAGTTGTTTTATTTTTCGAGTTACGCAGTTTATTTGAGCCTTATACGAGAACAAATAATGTTACTCACAGAAAACAGATTCGTTGTGACAACCGAATTTGTCGCCAACCGCATTTTGCCATGTTTGAAGCCCTTCATCTTTCACCACCTTTCATCTCTTCACTATCCCCTTTCCAAGAAAGCAACACATTAATTAATAGGAAGAATTTTCTGAGTCTCGATTCTCTTTTTAAAAAAAAGATTTATGTTTTTTTTTTTAATTTTTATATATAAAAACAAAATGTTATACATGATACACAACTAATAAAAATATAATTTTAAAAAAATACTAAATAAGATATTAAAAATATAATTTACCAATTTATTATGTAACGTCAGATTTTCGAATCTTTGAACACTGAGAGCTCCAAGGAATATTTTGATGCAACCAATCCTGTACTCCTTCTACTGAGACCCAGACGAGTTCTTCCATAACCATATTATGAAATCTTCATGCATTTCCTTAAATAAGATAAAAAATAATTTTTATTAGAAAACTGGAATTTTATAATTGTTTATAAGTGTTCTTACCTGAAACATTACTTTCTTTCCCTAGTTCTTAATTTTGCTCAGTTTTGCCCTTGTTCATTTAGATGCTCGTTGATATTTTTTTGTTTTACAATCAACAACAATTTACAAATTTTTATAGACATTTTTTTTAGCTGTACATATTGAAAGTCTTTGTTACTACACACTAGCTTTAGTTTTTTATTACGGTTGGGTCTACCGATCATTTGTCACAATTATTCTTTAAATCAGTATTGGTTGGCTTTACCAATTATTAAAGTATCATTCCACACATTTGATTGTATTACAAAACAATGGATTATAAGAATAATTTAACTGTTTTAATTAACGAAAGTATGTAATCGATACGAAATTTATTGTTATGCAAATGATTTTTCATATTTTCAACTGATTTCCAACTAATTTATTATGTGTGTGTAGTAAGCATTGCTTATTTTAAATACATTAAAATGTGTTAGCTAAACTTTTACACTTTGTGGCTGTGCAGATGGCTTGGAAAGCAACATATATCGCACACCTAGTTCAAAAGTGACTTAACTCAAAATTAACTATGCACAATACACATGTTTATCTATAAAAAAAAATTTCAGTGTATTTTGTTGTTGTTAACTGTTGCTAAAAAAACAGTTATGTCTTTCTTTATGTTTCAATTTGTATATGGTTGCAAATATTTTTTTTTTCGATTTCTGAAAAATAAAAAATTTTGAGTTGAGTCACTTTTGAACTGGGTGTGCGATATGTTATTTAATATCTATATCAACCAACAATGGACTACAGTACGTATGATGTATGCTTACTAATAGATACTAATGTGCTTTATATTAATCATACGCCACCTGTTGTTTATATTTTTATTAAATATCAATAAAACAGTTTTATTGATGTTTTCAATTCAAGCAGATTTAAGATTATTAAATGATCATTAGTGTCTTTATATTAGCAACAACATGCCTTAACAACGCACAGTGGTTTCAAACACAAAAAAAAAAAAAAATTAATTTCTAAACTGCTAGTCCTGTCGGTAAAATTTATGCACAGTCGACCGACTCACGAAAAAACGTTTCTCCACCCCTCAAAATGTACTTTCGTTGGTTTTATGATGATCCAAAAAATATTTCGTGTCAAGCATTGAGATCCCGTGAGCTAGGAATATTTTTTGATATTATATAGCTATAGATTTTGAAAGAATTGTGTACTTCAACCAACGACATCGTATTATATAAGTATTATATAATAGGGTTTTTAAGGCGTTTTCAACGGTATATAAAACATGACAATACATCTGAAAAATAAGCTTTTTTGAGGGATATTCTGTACAAAAACTAATTTTTTTTAGGTTTTTAAATGTCAAATTGACATGTTTCAATCCTTAGTCGATTTAAGAAAATATGCTTTAAGAAAATAGTTTTCGTTTTACCAAATGTACACTATGGAGGGAAAACTACACACAGAAAACAGATTTTGCCAGACGAATTTTTGTGGTACCACGTGCTATCACTATTATTAAATTTTAAACTAGTTTAACCACGGACATTTACTTACAAATTTTGTGTTTTTATTGTAACAATTGAATATTTGATGTATATTGACTATAATATTCTTTAAATAGATTCATATGCATTCAACAAAGTTTATTTTATTAATAAAAAAAAATTGTATGCCTCGAACTGTGTTCGAACCGGAGATCTTCCGTTTGTCAGGCAAGTACACTCAGGGAACTTCTGCTTTAAAAATATGTAGTTGTTTGGGTTGTAATACAGTTTCATTATTTTTAATGTAAATGTAAGTCATTTGTAGAACAAATAAATTTTGTAACTAACCTTGTAGTTCATTTAAAAAAACAACTCACATCAAATGACTGTTTTATGATTTTACATTCATTTTTTACAGTTGTTTTTTCTTATTTAAAAAAATAAAAAAAAAATTTTTGGTTTATTTTTTACTACCATGTGGTTCATTTTTACTACAATTGTTAGTCATTTTTTGAACATTAAAAAACAAATGACAATGTTAGTTGAATTTAATGAAATGTAAGTCGTCCTTTTTTTAAATGAAATTGCATTTGTTTTTGACTACAATTGCTGTCGTCTTTACCAACATAATTTCCTAAGTGTACTTTACCTCTAGCCTAAACCCAATTTAAATATATATTTTTTTAATTTTCAACCTTGAATATTTTCTAGTTTACAATTTAAAGATTTGTCTGAAAAAAGATTTGTATAACAGAAATTCGGCGACTAGTATCAATATTTTATTAGAGTTACCAAAACTATAAACAAATTTTATATTATTTTAAAAATATTTTATTAATAAAAAATTCCTATGCCCCGAACTGGGCTCGAACTGACTACCTACTGCTGGTCAGGCAGTTACTCTACCTCTAGCCTAAACTCAATTTGAATTTGTATTTTTCAATTTCAACCCTGAATATTTTTTTGTTTCAAATTTAAATATGAATGTCTGAAAATAGATTTGTGTGTACAACTGAAATTAGGTTGCTAATCTTAATATTTTATTAGAGTTACCAAAACAATTAAAAAACTTTATATTATTTTAAAATTAGTAACGAAAACTAATATTTAAATAGTGTGATTTTTTTTTTTTTTTTTGCAGGCCAAACTAATATTTGATTTTTAATGCAAATATTTAATTCAAGGGATAAAATCTGCGAAAAGTGGTTGGTTGTTGGTATTAAAGGTAATGTAGAAGATAATATTTTTTCAATATTCATAAGTAAAACCAATAGTTTGAATGATGTGACTGTGTTTTGGTTAATTTTATATATTTTCTATGTGCAATATAGTTTAATTATTCTGATGATTAATTTCAGGTGTCTACAATTAAAATTATTGAATAATGATTAAATGTTGTTGGTTACAACGGAATTCCAACCAATTTATTCTCTGTGTGTATGTTTTCATCACATGAATATCGGTATCAAAATTTTTCTTTTGCAAGTACATCACTATGTATGGAATATTCTAGAATTTACAAATTTAGTGCATATTCCTCGGTGCTCCGGACCAAATTTTGAGAAAAAAATTTAATTAAACCGATCTGCAAATAAAAACGATTTCTAGTTGATGTTAGGATGTTAAAAAAGCTTAGGAGAAAAATTCTATACGCGTTATTTTTGCCGCATTACTTTTTTCGCGAATTAAAAACATGTACGCAATTTTCTTACACTCCTTAATTGATTTTTTTGTATTTACACTGAGTTACATGGCTATAATTAAAAATTATTTTTGATATTGATATTTTGTCTCATATTACAGACATTTTTAAAACTTATAACTGTTTTTAAGAGTGTGATAACTGATCTATTATTGTGTAAAATTTAAGAGATTACTTAATTGATTTAAGAGATAAATTGTGTAATAATATTTTGTTAATACTTTACAACTATAACTGCAAAACCCGATAACCAAAAAGAATAGCAAATATAGAAAAATTAAAGAATTTATTTTGTTTTTTATGCAATTTTCATCAATTTGCAAGAAAATGCCTAAGCGTACCCATACACTTTGCAATATTATTGCAAATATCATTGCCAGTATTATTGTAATTTCGCCCTAAACAGTGCAATAAGATGTACAATACTTTTGCACAAAATGGGGCACCACTCTTTTGTTCTCTTCTGGAGGGATAAACAAACAAATTGCACAAGGTGACTAATACACTATAAAATATTTTTTACATTTCGTCGTTGCGCAAAAAGAATCAAAACTTTTTTGTTTTTTTTTCAACCTTCCAATATGACTGGTAATATTTTGCACAATAGCAAAAGTTGCATAAAAATAAGGTGTACCTTAAGTCAATTTAAAAATATGGCAAATGTTAGCTTATTTAAAAAGCGGCTTAAGTTTTCGGGATATTAGTAGAAAAATTCACACGTGGTTGTCACAGATTTTGCAAATAATCAGAGTGGTTATGGTAAAAGTAAAACAGGCGGTCAGAAAGAAGAGCTGTAAGATTAGGATCGGCGTAAAATAATCAACGTTGCCAACAACAAAACGAAGAGTCGCAATCAGAAAATAGATGATTGTAACGTAAATGTGTCCAAATCAACCATAAGAAGGCTCTTAAATGATTCCCAGAGAATCGCTCTCTAAAAGCTGATGTATGTGCCAGACCCCGCAACAAAGCCTGTTTGACTTGAATTCGCTTAACGGAATTTACAAACCAAAAGGTAAGTCAATAATCGCCGTTGTTGATAAGACTTTTAAAACTGATTTTTTTATGAGAAAAAGTTCAATCTTGATGGTCCGGATGGTTTTAATTGCTACGCAAGGAACCACAATATTTCTCAAAAAGAAATTT
This sequence comes from Delia radicum, assembly GCA_021234595.1. Taxonomy (NCBI): domain Eukaryota; kingdom Metazoa; phylum Arthropoda; class Insecta; order Diptera; family Anthomyiidae; genus Delia; species Delia radicum. The sequence goes on from CM037852.1 coordinate 154,543,923, forward strand.
CGGACGCAATCCTTAATGATTTGGGATGATTTTTTTTTTGACGGTATGGTTGAGTTGGCAGTTCCAAGCACCAGAAAAAATTCTTCTTTTCTCATTTCTGTATTAGAAGAAAAGTGGTGTTATTTATTAAAAATAGCAACGAAGAAGAATTCATTTTCCAAAAAGACAATGCATCAGCACATGTAAGTCATCAGACGATGGAATGGCAATCATCAAAATGAATTAAGAGTATTGAAATGGCCCGCATGTTATCCGGAGCAAACCTCCACTGAGAATATTTGAGGAAGTATTACCCCGTCGAGTTTACGCAGAAAACCGGCAATGTGAAAGCGTTTTTTATCTAAACGAAGCAGTTATTGATGGGAGTTTGATCGTGACTGTCATGATAGACGGACGTGTAACGCAGATCAATACACCTCTAAATATTTTTGATGTAGAACCTAACGAACTCATTGAATTCATTAATAACGGACTTAAAATAAATGAGTTTAAAATCAAAGAATTAAACAACAAAAAAATAGCTTTGTTTATGTCAACAATGAATGATTACATAAGAGTTAAGCATATTTACAAAAAACCAAAAACAACAAAGTTTTTTACATTCAGTCCGAAAATTGAGAAAACAAAAACTGATACTAATACTATTTATGAAGAATTATGCAAAAATCAAAACGAAAATTTAAAATTTATAAAAGTTAGTAAGTTTTCAACAAAGAAATCTATAAATAATGGATACGATCTACCTATATATATTGTACAAATAAGTGGTGAAAGTAAAGTGAATGAACTGAAAGCAATAAACGGACTCCTTTATCGTTGTATACGTTGGGAGCCCCTAAGAAAAGCTGAAATCCCACAATGCCGAAATTGTCAGAGCTTTTTCCATAGCGCTTCTAATTGTTTTTTACAAACAAGATGTGTTAAGTGCAAAGATAATCACGAAATTGGTAAATGTTCCTTAAAGGAGGTAGCTGAAAACGAGAGAGAAAAACTGTTTTGCGTTTTATGCAACAAATTCGGTCATCCAGCATCATACAAAGGATGTGAAAAATATAAGGAGCTTCAACAGAAGCTTCGTGCCAAAAAACAAAATTTAGTCCTAAGTAGAACTAACCAATACACAATTAATCCTAATCAAAATATGAGTTATGCTAATGTTATTAAAAATAATAATATACAAAACAATGTTAATAGTAATCCCATAACTCTTCCATTAGAAGAGTTTAAAAATTCGATGCAGAACTTATCAAATCAAATTATTAACTTACAAAAACAACTACAAATACAGGCTGCTAGAATAGATAGCATTTTTTCTATGTTAAGAAATTAAGTTAACACAATGGCTGAACCAATTGTAAAAAATCTAAATATAATTGAAATTAATGTTAATTCTCTTATAAAATTAAATAGAAGATACGACTTAAGTAGCTTTCTAAATACACATAATCCCGACATAGTTTTTTCTTAATGAAACAAAACTAAATTTTAGACACAAACTTAACTTCGAACATTATCAACTTATACGAAAGGACAGAGATGGTGCTGTAAGAGGACGGGGAACGGCAATGTTAATAAAAGCTTATATAAAGTATAAACAGTACTCTAACAACAATTTAAATTCCTTAAAACTCTTGGAAACGTGCATTTTAAAAATTCCATTAGTTGCAAATAAAAGCTTATTTGTAATCTCGGCATATTATCCTTCCGGTAACAATAATGTTCATTTTAAAAACGACTTATTTAAACTTTTTCAATCCTTGAACTTAGAAAATCCTAACCATTTTTATATACTAGCAGGAGATCTTAACTGCAAACACAGTGATTGGGGAAATCTCACAAATAATACAAAAGGTTATATGTTAAAAGAATGGCTAACTTCCAATGAAATAAACTTTAAATGTAATCTTTATGCCTCCACCTTACCCTCATACCCCCGTTGTGGTTCGTATTTAGACCTGTGTATTGCTGACTCGCGTTTACTTATTCATAAAGAAAATAATTCGTTAAATTGTCTCAAAACATATGACTACGACAGTGATCATAACGCTCTTCAGATTCTTGTTCTTAACGATGAGAATGATCACCCGCTTACCTTTTTTAAAGAATTGCCCAGTTTACAGTACAGCTTTGGAAAAACGAGCTGGAAAAAATTCAAAGATAACATCCCAGGAAAAAATTACACATTCCAAAAAGAAGCTGATGCCCACACTTGCTTACATATCTCATTGCCAAATTTAGTAACTGCAATACCAAACTCATTCCAACGATAGAGTCAAAAAAGCAAGTAGTATTGTAATCAATTCTTTAAATTTATACCAGAAAGCATGAACTCAATAACAAAGTAATCATTTACTTAAAAGAAAATTACAATGTTATTAACTTATATGTATAACTTTTTGTACTCAAGAAGTAATCATATACTCGTTATTGGAAGTAGTTCCTAATTTTGAAAAAAATAAGTTATACAATTTTAAAGAATTTATCTCATATATTTTTTCAAACAAATTTTTATTTGCAGGAAAATAACACTTAAAACAGAAATTGCATTTTTTTTTGAAAAATTTATATTTTTGTGGTTTATAGCTCCAAAATTATGACAGACCCATGTTATCATATCAATTCGGTGTTTCACTTTTTAGGATTTTATTTTCGTATGAGTTTTGATCGTTATATTTGAGTGACCTAGGAGAATCACGTGTGAGTAAAAGTTGAATTTACTTATGGAACTACTTCTTTTTTTTTAAATGTAAGTTCTTCTTATTTTTTCTAGGGAACTATTTATTTTTTTTTTTGTGCAAGTATTTCGTAATTTTACAATGGAACTATTTCTTTATTAAAAAATGTATGTAGTTCTTAAAAATATAAAGTAAATGGTTCTTTGGTAAAAAAAAATAATCAATTCTAAAGAATCAATTATTTTAGTCTCACGCCCTGTTAAAAGAATCGAGTAGGTAATCTAGTAAGGAATGCATTTTGCCCCAAATGCTTGATTACAAACCCGCTTACCTTTTTGGAAATTTTTTGCTGGGATTATTAATGAACCCAAAAACAACGACCGAATCCCAAACAATAAAATCTTACGAATTCAGAAATAGATTTTTATTTACTCCGATTAAATGAATACATTATTCATGCAATTGAAAACACTGTTCCGAAATGCAAAGTTTATGATTCCACTAAAAAATTTCTAAATCCTATTATAAGGAAATTACAATCAGAGAAAAGCAAAACTTTAACTGATATTAAAAAATACAACAGAATGGAATTGTACTTAACACCATTGCAAATTAACTTACTTAAAATAAAATTAAAACTAATTAAAAAACTTATTAAAGATAACCTTACTTTATCTGTAAATAATTATTTTCAGAAAAAACTTACATATATTGACCAAAAAAATCCATCGAATATGTTTAACGAAGTCAAAAAGCAATTAAGAACAACACAGCCTGTAAATATTAGTACAATCAAAATTCCTCAAAACGAAGAATTTTTGATTAGAAATGCTAGAATTGAGCCTGATGAATTAGAAAAAGATGAGGACAATAACAAATTTATAGTTAGAGACCAAGTTCAGATACTGGATACAATAGGTGCTTTCTTAGAATCAATTCATTCTTTTAAGGAGATTGACCCTGATAACAATTTACATATTGATGTTGATCATCATTTCTCCAGATTTTTGGAAACAAAAAATGAATATGAAATAAATCACTCAACTTTATCAATATTTAACTCAACTAGAATGGCCAATGAGCTTGAAGAGTCTCAAACAGACGATTATTTTATTAAAAACGAATCTCTTACTTATATATTTAAAAGTCTAAGAAAAAAAATATCATCAGGCATAGATAACATACATAATATTATTCTAGAGAACATATCAGATGAAATCATATCGGAATACTGTACTCTTTTTAATAATATGCTCAATAATTCTTACTTTCCTCGAGCATGGAAAGTTGCAAAAGTTGAAGTATTGCCAAAGAAAGATAAAGATATCACTAATGTCAAAAATTTACGAGCAATTAGCTTATTGCCAAACATAAGTAAGGTTTTTGAAATTTGTATTAACAAAAATATCACAAAACTTTGCGAGAGAAAAAATTAGTTAATGAAAGACAATTCGGTTTTAAATATAAACATTCTACAATTCATGCAATTCATTTTCTTGTCTCAAATATTAATTGGAACATGAATAAAAATTTATGTACAGGTGCTTGCTTGATTGACTTCGAAAAAGCCTTCGATAATATATGGATTCCAGGATTAATATATAAACCATTAAAATACAAATTTCCCATTTATTTAATTTTCCTGATACATAATATGTTAAATAACAAATCTTTTCGTGTATACAACAAAAAACAAGTCAGTAAAAATAATTATTATATTGTTAATGGTCTTCAACAAGGCACTGTAAATTCCCCAATCCTATTTAATCTCTTTGTATACGAACTTTTAGAAAAAATGAATAATATCATTGGTTTTGCTGATGATATAATTGTCTTTCACGCTGATAACAAGATTGAAAATATTAATGATAAATTGCAAACTTATTTCAACATCGTAGAAAATTATGCCACTGACTGGAAAATGAAGATTAATGCCAATAAATGTGAAACAATACTTTTTCGTCCTCCAGTCGGAAAATGTAATTACAACATTCGAACTAAATGGAGAAATTTTGGTATAAAATCTTCTTCAAATTTAGATATTCCAAGTAAAGAAGTCGTTAAATATTTAGGTATTAACCTTGATAAATTTCTATACTTCAACAATCATATACATATTCAAATCATAAAAGCAAGAAATGCTTTTTTTATGTACAAAAAACTTTTTTACTCACAATACATTAACTCAGAGGTAAACATAATTTTGTATCAGTCTTTGATTCAACCAATTTTGACATATGGTTGCCAAATATGGTTTAATATCTCACCATCGTATATGGAAAAAATCAGAATTTTTGAAAGAAAATGTCTACGAGCATGCACCTCACTCTATAGATCACCCGAAAGTGAATACAAGAAATACATATCTAACAAAAGATTGTACAAAGCTGAAATAAGTAGGATTGATAATTTTATTATTCATCTAATACGGAATCATATTATTAAATGTTTTCAATGTAATGAAAATAATTTAATTATGGCTCCCTACCATGTGAGCGAAGAATATATAGACAAAACATTACAAAACGGCTATATACCTCCAGAGGCTTTTCTGTACCTCGACAGTAAAGGGTATATTCAGAACGAAACAGGCATTCCTATATTATACCATATATATAGAAGAGCCAATAACAAAGCAATACACTGCAACGAACTCACAATCGATAATAGTAGATATAATACAAGTATATATTCAGCGGATAAAAATATAATTCGAAACTTAAACAGAAAACAATATTGGTGGCTGAACTAATAACAGACGGCATCTTATTTTTACCCCTTGACTATACTTTTATCATACATTTTTTTTTTTTTTTTAGAAAAGTAAAGTTTTTCCATTAACTTGTTTTTCCTTTGCATAAATTTATAAACATATATATTGCACATATAAATAATAATATTTAATTCATAAAAATGTTATAAACCTTTTATATATAATGTACTCGAGAGCCCGAATATGGGACTATGTATAATAATTTATATTATAAACTATTTGTTTATTTATAGTTTAAGTATTAAATAAAAATTTTTTGTTTAATAAACGTTGAAAAAAAAGCAGTTATTGATGAGTGGACATCTGTAACGGAAGAACTTCGAATTAGTCTGGTAGACCGTAAGTCTGATCGGATTTAGAGTTGATTGAAACTGCTGCTTCAAAATATTTTTCTTAAATTTTGATATACACAGAAAAAACTAAAAATGGGTTTCACTTAAAAAACTTATTGAATCAATTAATATTTTAATTGATTTTGCACCTATCACGGCATAGATACTATCAATTAAACCTTTTATTAAAATTAAGAAGGAAAAAAAGTTATAAATAACTTCTACAAAAAAAAAATTATACTCACAAAAAAAGTGTGTGATCTATATGTTGGTATGTGTGTTTTTTGCAATCTGTTTGTGTTTGCTTGTTTTGTTTGTTAACTTCAAATGTATTTGTATTTTATACTGAAAAATTTTCTATTTATGCATACAGTGTATGAAAAAATAATATGATAATTGCGTCTAAAATAAAATATGTATTTATATATTTAAAAGTCAATTAAAATATTAACTGATTCAATTAAATATTTCTTTAGAAACAAATTAAATTCAAATCAAATCTTTAATTAGATATTTTAGGTTGATAATTTTTTCTGTGTGTCAAGTTAAGTGTATTAATAGTTATGAAACTCTAATTGATTTTGTTATATCTTTTTAAGTAGTAAGGTAAAAAATATATGAATTGCTTTTTGTTAAATATTATTTATTTTTCATTGGTTTTATATTTATGAAATTTAGTGCAATTAATTTGTAATTAAAGTTTTTCAAAACGTGTCTATTTGGAAAAGAGGAAAATTTAAAAATTCTAAAATCAACCATATCGGTTTATATTTGCACACCCTGTGTGGTACAAAAATAATTTTCGTAAATTCATGTGAACACTTTTTTCCGATTTAACTAGTAGATTAGGAGATCCATTGTACTAGTAGCTTAAAAGATCCATAATTATTAAATTTTTTTTTTGTGTTTGGAACCACTGTGCAACGTAAAGTACCTCTTGATGTTAAGCCATATAAATGATGTGTTTTTCAGCATTTCTTAAGTTGTCTTATATAAAATAAACATTTTAAAATATTTACAAACTTGTAATCTATTGACATTTATTAATAGCTTTAAGGCTAAAAAGAACTAGAAAGACAAATAGGACGACTTAAAAGTAAAAAAGACATCATAATCCTACACTCATAAAAATAAACATGTTCAAATTAGGAGATTTTTTTTTTGCGAAATATTAATAAAATAAGAACAGCCCAGCAAAAACGCACCTTACCAAATAACGAGTGCAGTAATATAAACTCGATGATTTGGACGTATTACCCTTTATATTATAATTCTAACTTGTTTTATATGAAATGTCCCAAAGTATTAAGTTATGCATTAATGGCAGCCTTACTACGTAGATATGAATTATAATGGGTTACATATATGTATACAAGGGTATGAATAATAAGCCATTATCAGCAAGAACAAAATAATGGATCTAAAAATAGATTTTGAAAAAAATTAGGAATATAAAAAATATGTTATTAACTTTTTTTTAAAACGTGGATGCCGAGAATCGATCCCGAGTCGTCTGTTTAACTGGCGACTGTTGTATATCCTAACCCACCAACGCATATTATATATCATAGTTTCAAACATAAGTGATTTTGTCTTCTATGTAAATTTGCTCAATATATACCAAAACTAACACTTTGCTCTTTAGCTTACATAAATACGAATTATAATTAGTCTAAAAATAGATTATCGGAAAATTGTTGTATCATAATATTTTGCTGCAAGTAATAAGATGAATAACCTTTTATATTTCACCAATTATTTTTTGTAAGAGAGTAATACATTATAAGTTTATTATCGGTAAAATATTGTTTTGTTATTTAAAGTAATGTAAAATGTAATAAGTACTCATTGCAAATAAATGTATGAAATAATAAGTAGTCATTACCACGTTTTTGCTGAGAGCAAAAGTGAAACTGTTAACTTTAAAAACTTTAGTTATATTCGTGTTGAGTTTTAGTAAATTAAAATAGCAATTTACTCTGCCAAAAATAAGCAGAATCTTTCACTTAATATTTGTAGACTAAAAAGAGCACACAAAAATATTAGAGTAAATTGGGGGTAATGCGGAATTCCTATTTTAGGTTCCAGTTTTCGCCAGAATATTAACGATAAAATTACAAAATCGATATTAAAATATAAGTTGATTTTGTTTCTAACTGCATTAATTACAAAAATGCTTTATGTTTTCAGTAAAAAAAGTTATATTAAAAAACTTTATGTGCCCAAAAAAATGTACATGCTCATACATAGAAGGTAATGTGGAGTACCTAGTCGCAATCAAATCTAAATAGTTTTCTTGAATGATAAAAAAGTAAAATAAATACATTGAAATTGAAGAAAATAAGGAAATTTCAGATTTAGAAAACAAACTAAATAGAAAAGAAGATGGGATTATTTTCGACTGGTATGCTAAATCAACGGAATCAGGCAGAATTTCAAAGAATTTCAAAGCAACACAACCTCGATATCAGATAATAAACACAGCAAAGAACTTCATTGAAAGAATTTTAAAAATAGGTGATGATCAGTTTCACAATAAAAACATAAAGAAATCTATGAAACATTACAACTAAATAGTTTTCCAAAAAATTTAATTAAAAATCTAATAGAAGAAACAACAAAACGTATGAAAACAAAAATGAAAATTTTAGAACAGAAAACAAAGAAAATAATAAATTTTACAGTGTACAATACATCCTGTGTTAAACCGATACTAGAAATATGAAGAAAATATCGGCTTCGCGTACAACGCAAACAATGTTGTTTATGAAATCATGTGTAAAGGAAAAGGAGAGCCAACATGTGATCAGATATACATTGGCACAACAAAGAGAGCAGTACCCAGCAAAACTTTGGTAATGGGTGCGATAAAGTAATACATTACCTTGTAATGTGTACTCCTTACCTGTATCATTATTTTCCAGCAAGAAGTAATGAGTTACCGATAATTGAACATTCATGGATTACCTTCTAATGATACCTCATTACATTTTACATTACATCAAAACATATAATAATGACTTACCGATCATCAATTACATAATGTATCAATTATAAACGTAAAGTAATTATTAATATATATTTTTGAAAATCTATTATAGACACATTACTTTGTGATTTTTTGTAAGCATGACGGTAAGGTGTATATTTTTGATATCACGAACGAAAACACGAAGCAAAACAACTCTTTTTGCATTTTAAGCAATGAAATATTATATGTATCGATTAGCTCAGTTGGTAGAGTTCTCGTCTAGCTAATTAATAAATACCAGAGTCCCCAGGTTCGAATCCCAGCATGACCACGCTATTTATTTAATAAAAAAAAAAGTTATTTATTTAATTAAAAAAAAAATATCTGTAAAAAAAGTTGTTATGCATTTTTTTATGAAAATCTATTTATGACACATTACTTTTTAACACCATGTAACCATATAAGTAACCAGTTACTTTACCCCCTACAAGGTAATGAGTCCACCCATTACTTTTAGACTCATCGCTTGTAAACTCATCACTGAAGTAAGGTGTAATGTAATGCGTGAAGAACTATGGCGATACATTACTTTACCCATGATTTGGTAATGTGTGGTTTTTTGCTGGTTAGGAACAAGAATGACAGGACATCGAATGGACATAGCAAAGCAGAATAATGCAACAGGGTTTGTCACAACATATGACCGAATTTCAGCACACAGTTGATTTTAAAAAAACAAAAATACTAAACACTGACAGAATAGAAAGAAGAGATACACGAAGGAAATCTGTATACATACAACAACAAATAAGTAAAACCATGAACTTGAAAGAGGACACAAAAAACATAAATTCAAGCTACAAAGTAGCCATTAATTAATCTGTGATATTAAGTTAGGATGTGTTTTTATTGTTAAATTCGTGTTTTTTTTGTTAAATGTTAAAATTATTTATAAAATATTTTTAATGT
>CM037852.1:154553742-154599284 GCA_021234595.1 Delia radicum
AACAATGCACAGTGGGGTGGGCCTAGTACATTTTGCGGCATCAACTAAACCGCTAGTTTTTATACAAGTTATGCACATGGTAGAAAAGAGGATTACTTGTAGATATCAGAAACGTGAAAAAACATATTTGCGTAGAGCAAATATTTTTCGCAAATCGCAAAAAAACCGAGTTCGCATACTCAACCGCTAAGTTTTTAATAAGTTCTGCACATGGTTGAAAAGAGAATCACTTATAGATATCAGAACCGTGGAAAAATGTATTTGCGTAGTGCAAAGTTTTTTCGCAAATCGCAAAAAACCAAATTCGCATACTTAACCGCTATGTTTTTATATAAGTTTTGCACATGGTTGAAAAGAGAATCACTTGTAGATATCCGAAACGTGAAAAAAAAATATTTGCGTAGTGCAAATATTTTTCTCAAATCACGCAAAACCAAATTTGCATACTGAAGTACTTAGTTTTATTTTTAAGATATTCACATCGTTCAAAAGAGTATCACTTTAGATATCAGAGACGCGAAAAATATATTTGAGTGTTGCAAATATTTTTAGCTAATCGCAAAAAAAAATTATCATTATGGCCCGCTTAGTTTTAATGGCTGAAAAGGGGATTACTTATAGATATTAGATACGCAAAGAGATGTATGAGCTAACTTCCAAATTCGCTAATTTAAAAAAACCAAATTCCTATCTATTTTTTTTTTCTAATAAAAAAATGAAGTTAAGAAATAATGTATATATTTATATACATTTTAGAACGGGTACATATATTTATTTTAATTCATTGTTAACAGTAGTAGAAAATGTTATTTAAAAAATAGTAAGTTAATTAAAGCTAATAATTAAGATTAATCATGATATAAAAGGTCCTTTGCCTCTTCAGGCAGTTCATTAATTGTCTTTATCGGACTTTTTACGTTTTTCTGTTATTATTGGATCTGAATTGATAAGTAAGAAGTTAGAAACGTCTTGGAGGTTTTCTTTTCTGCCACATTTTCTTGAATTGAATTCTCTGGTTTTTTTTTTTTAATATTTTATTCATAGCCTCTTGGGCTTCTTCTGATAAGAATCCAACAGGTAATTTTGAGTTATTAATAACATCTGTACTGTGTATTAATATTTTATGCAACGTTGGTGACATATGTACCAGGGGTAATTTTTAACGAATAGTTCTGCTGTTTCGGTAGTAAAAAGTTTGAATTTATCAACTTTAACGTTATGTTACTTGATATTATTATTAATATTATATAAACATTTTTTATAAGATTAACATCCAGTTTGGTTATTTGGGCAGTAAGCTCATAATTTCGAAAAAAAAAGTTCTTGCCGTGTTCCCATCGTTATAATTTCCAGCGCCAGGCTTTGGCTGGTCAATTAAAAGACCCAAAGATTTTTTAAATTCATCCTGTATCCGTTGTTTGCTTTGCTTTGCAATTGCTTTGTCTTCACCCCTAGCTTGCCACTTTTTTACTGGAATTTTATATGCCAAATGCAAAAGGCATTCAAAACTTTTCAGCCAAGCATGTAGTGAAGACAATCCTAATTCCAAGTTTTTTACTGGAGTTTTTAACATTTTTTGAATGTCATTAAAATCTTTTGAGAGCTATTACACATAAAACATGTTTTTGTACAACGAGTATCTGTGATACTATTGCAAGATTTTACATCTATCATAGTAAGTAACAATTCGTATTTGATATTATAGTGTTTGTTCCCCACAGAAATAATTAATGGCTGTAAATTATTTATATCTGTATATATTTGCTCTTTTCAAGTGTGATGCTCTCCTTAGTTTCCTTATATACTCAAATTTTAGTGGCCGACAGTATCGAGTTGCAGATGGCGTTTGGATTTTGCCAAACAATTTTGTCGTTCTGACAGAGCTGAAGAGGTACAATTGTTGTAATCAGTGCATGTGAATCACTGCAGTTATTGCCCAAAAACGCCTGTTTGTTCTGATGATGGCCTGTAGTACCATCAAAACCCCATTTAACATAAAGAATTAGCTCTTTATTTTCGTATGGTGATATTATATTTTCAGCAAAAGATTGTACTAGTCGAGATGCTGTGTGGTCTAGTAAATTTTGTAAGGGCACTGAAGCACAAGTCTCATTAATAGAAATATTTTTAGGGTAACACATGTTTTTGGATTGTTGAACAATTTTATAGGACGGAAAAGTTTGAGGGGCTTTTGATCTGATAACCTCATATTGGCATCGGGTTAACTTGCCGTCTACAATAACGCCTAAGGCATCATCAGGAGATATCATTTTTTGGTTCATTTTCTAGTAAGTTTTGATATTTTGTAGCCATTTCTGGATTTTCAATGATATTTTTCAAAACAGTTGCAGCTGATCTATCTCCACTTGCTCGCAATTTAACTTCTAATGCATATGCTAACATGGAAATAGAGTTTTCTCTTAAATCTTCTGTTTTTAATCTTTTGGTTCGTTCAGAACTTGATTCAAATTCCTCTACTGGACGACCAATTTTTTTTGAAGTACTTTTATGGAATGATGTGTTCAACCACTCATGATTTTTAGCAAGAAAAATACTCTCGATACGATTACATTTATCATAATTCAATTTGTACTTACGATAAAATGATGAAAATAACTTTTAAACTGAGCATCATCATCTTGGCAATTTTAAAATTGTTTGAATATGATTTTTTAAATAATTTATTCTCTTTTGAACCGTTTTTAATTGCGAGCTCATCATAACGTTATGTAGCTCCAGACCCAGTAAAAATAACGATCTACGATCTATATCACAAATTAATTAATTAACCACTAAATAATAAGAAGCTTTAAATTTACCTGACAAGGCCATTTCGTTACTAATGTTTGCTAAACCGCGGTTAATCGTGCTGATTATTTTAAGAACAATAAAAGTTTTTGATAATAAATTGTAATTTATAAAAACATAAATTACATTGACAGGATGATCAAAGGAAATATTGATAGGCATTCATTTTTACTAAAGCTCAATATAATCACTACTATAAGGTTAAAAATAAAACTAAGGGTCTATGATTTTTCGAAAGTCGAGCTTTTAAAAAAAAATTATATTTTTTCACTTTCGTAGAAAATTCGTTATAACTTTTTACGGGAACAGATCTTACAAAATATTTTTTCTGGTAAGGATAGAGTATAAAATATAGAAATTTTACCGAAAACAAAATTCGAAATTCTGGCGCAGAAGTTCGAAAATTGTTCGATGTTATTAAAAAAATCGCGAAATTTTTCGCGTGATACATTGCAAATCAAAATTAAGTATATATTTAACAAATGACATTTGTTCTAGTTATCCATGCAAAATTTCAGACAGATCGGGTCATTAGATCGTCAGAAAAATAAAAATATCTAACACAGTTCAAAAAAAAAATAAATTGGCAATATCTTTTGCAAAAATCAAAATTTTGCAAAACTGTTCAAATTGTTTTTTTTTTTTTTTGTTTACAATTCTTAACCGAAAATTTATTTTTTTTTTGCATGCTTTCTTGTTCATCAAAAGGGAAAGTTACATTTAATAAAACACTTTCTTAGAAAATTCGTTATAACTTTTTACGGGAACAGATCTAACAAAATATTTTTTTTGGTAAGGATAGAGTACAAAATATGGAAAATTTTACCTAAAAAAAATTCGAAATTTAGGCGCAGAAGTTTGAAAATTTTTTGATGTTATTAAATAAATCGCGAAATTTTTCGCGTGGTACATTGCAAATCAAAATTCAGTATAAATTTAACAAATGACACTTATTCTTATTATCCATGCAAAATTTCAGACAGATCGGGTCATTAAATCGGCAGAAAAAATAAAAATATCTAACACAACTCAAAAAAAGTAAATTGGCAATATCTTTTGGAAAACTCAGAAATTTTGCAAAAAAATATTCGAGCAAAGTTGAAAATCGAACAAGTTTGTTCTACAGAGCACGACAGAGCACGGTGGGCATATTAAATTCGTAATCTAGATAGTATTAGCTTTCATATGCATACGGTTTTAAGGTCTCCCTCCCCTGCATTCAAAATATAGGGCTATTGAAACATTAAGTTTCTCTTAATTTTTATTAAAAAACTAATCTCGTCTATGTGCTACCAGCATCTTTTTTACAAATGTATTAACATGAAAAATTAATGATTTTGTATTACTACTAATGATTTATTACTTAAAGGTAGTCACCTAAGTGGTTAAACACGCACAGCACTGGCTTATGTTAGTACCTCTTTTTAATATGAAACATTTTTTGGAAACAAAACTTTGACTTTGGCAGCTTGCCATCGTACCAATAATTAGAATATCTCAAAAAACTAAACGGAACTAGTTTCGGCAAGGTCTTATCTATTAGATTTGCCAATTAGTTTGAAAAAATTCGAAGATTTAAAATCGGACTTTTTGCCGGAGATCCCCTTAGGCTGCCCCAACGTGCAATGTGTTGAATATGTATATTATTGCTTAATATTACATTTGCAGGGGCAAACATAGAAATGCAAAGCAGGATGAGATAATCCTTAAATTTATGACCGAACAGTCTGGAGTGGCACGGGTTTTTTTTTAAAGGCGACAGAGTTGTCCTAGAGGAGATGTGGTTGAAACTGAAGGACAATTTGAACGCGGCTTTTATTACTGTTTACAAAAAAAAAATAACACTTACGCAGAGTCTGTGATGGACAAAGGGTCCGAAGCATCTCTTAAACCACGTTTTCTTATACTTTCATTGTGGATTATTCTTCTTTTCAGTCCCATAAAACTTAATATAAAAGCAGACGGCATTTTAAATTATTGTAATTTTTGTTTTTAATAAACAATGTTTTTGACAAGAAAACCATATGTTTTTGGCACTTCGATAATAATTTCGAAAAAAATTCGAGTTTTCGAAAGCTTTTAGGATTTGAGAACACCAAATTTCAATTTCGTGTGTTTTCACAAATTCGTTCTAATTGCAAAACGTTCTAAAGTAGATACATGGGCGTAAGTAATCAAGATACTTAGAAGGCTGATATATTCGTATATTACAGTAAAACATTTAACATGCATTTTTTCACAGACTTATATATTATAAAAACAGTTAATGTTATTTAAGGATCAAATTTTTAAAAGGGCATTTCTAAATATTTTTGTAGAATATCAGAGATTATGATCGTCCATCTGATATCCATATTGTCATAATTTAATTACACAATGAACCAAAAAACAATATGATAACATATTTCACTAAGATAACGATATAATTTTCGACACGAGTATAACAGTTTTAATTTGGTAGTAATACCATTTCTAAAAAAAATGAAAACGCGTTTCGGTTTTTATTTATTTTTAGCTGTTGCTTTATTTGATGATAGTTTTTTTTACTCACTCTATATTACAATTTTTTCGTTTATATAAATTATAATTTAATAAAAATATGCTTAATTGCTAAGTATTGATATTTTGCATATTAAGATATTTTAACAGGAAACTTAAATAGGTTGACAAAAATGCTTTTATTAATTATTAGGAATTTTACAAAGAGTAACGAGCCATTATTTTAATGCGTCGACAAACTTGTTAATAACTGGAAATTTAAATAGGTTGACAAAAATGCTTTTAATAATTATTAGGAATTTTACAAAGAGTAACGAACCATTATTTTAATAGGTCGACAAACTTGTTGATTCCTAAGAATTTTAGAGTGTAAACAAAATTAATAATTTCGAAATTCCAATGCAAACATCAATAGTGTGTAAAATAAAATCACTTGCGATTTTATTTTACATTAAAGTAAAATAAATAAAATTATAATATTTATTTATATTATAATTTTATTTGGTGTTATCGTAACTTATAACGAAAATTTGTCTTCATATTTGTTTTGTTATGACAAAAACTTCAAAAAATTCAATTCAATTTTAATTTTAAAACAGACTCCAGCATTTTTGTATTTCGGAGATTTGGTACAGCAGTTTTTTTAAATGGTAATTACAATTCAATCTTTTTATATAATCATTCGCTTGTAAGCATAACTACCCATCAAAAGCAAATAATGGGACTTTACGCATTACAATACACATTACTTTACTGATGAATTTTACAGGCGATGGGCCTAAAAGCAATGGGTGGACTCAAGACCTTGTAGGGGGTAGAGTAACTTATATGGTTACATGGTAGGAAAACTTAAAAAAAATTTGATAAAAAAGAATTATTCAAAATACTCCTTTTAATTCAATAAATAACGTGGTCACGCTGGGATTAGAACCTAGGGTCTCTGGCTGTTAACAATTAATTACCCGAGAACTCTAATAACTGCGCTATCGATACATATACTATTTGATTGCTTAAAATGTAAGTGAATCGTTGTGCCTCGTGTATCGTTCGTGATGTCAAAAATATATAACTTACTCTCATGCTTACAAAAAATGACAAAGTAATGTGCCCATAAATATATATTCAAAATGATATTTTAATTATTACTTTATATTTATAATTGATGCATTATTTAACTGATGGTCGGTTAGTCATTATTTAATGTTTTGAAATAATGTAAAAGGTAATGAGGTATGATTACATGGTAATCCATGAGTGTTCAATTATCGGTAACTTATTACATTATATTTCAAAATAATATTGTAGGCAAGGAGTATAGATTATAATGTAATGCATTATGTAAACTACTATTGGTAACTCATTACCTTGTATTTACAAAGTAATACATTATGTAATCCATTATCATTACTTTTTGTTGGAAATTACTGATGATGATAAGGAGTATTTATTACAGGGTAATGCATTACTTTTCGCACCCATTACCAAAGTTTTCCTGTTTATTAATATAATTTGTTTTTATAATTTCAGTAAACATTCTATTATAGGAGAATGGAAGAGGATATAGGCCTAAAAGCACACATTCATCTTAAATGAAAACAATGGGTTTAATGCTGGCTTTGTAGACGCAGTTTGTTAGCAAAAATTTGCATTTGTTTCCTTATTTTTTGAAAGTTTATATTTGATACGATATTTAAAAAAATACTTATTGTAAAATTGTTACGCACATTATTATTAATATGAAATAATAAAAAATCACCTTATAGTGAGTGATATATTGGGTGGTTTTAAGGCTTTTTTCAATTGTAGGAAATCTTATTATTTTTATCAAAGATTATTATATCATTAGCGATATCATTTTCCATATCCTTTTCGCATATATATTTCGATGCAAAACTTGTAGTCCAGCGATTTTAGTATCGTTATTCCTGGGAATTTCGATAGCGAAAAGGGTATCTTGTTTCCATGTAATAACGGTATCATTACGAAATGTACATTTTAGAACAATCGAACCGTTTTTGGTATCGCAAGTGATTATCATATATGATAATAAGTCTCACCTATGTGCTATCTTTTCGATATCGCAACGATATCGTTTAGTTTATTGGGAGGTAAAAGTATTTAAATAATTTGTTTAAAAATTGAACCTTAAATTTTCTTTTTTAATGACAAGGGCTGTTATAACGAAAATCTAATACGCAGTTCTACTACATATGGTCTCTGTTTAAATATGCATATCGATTTTTCAATATGTCGCATAAATTCATCAAATTTGTAGACGTGTGATTTGTGAATACATAAAATTTTACATTAAATAAATTAAATACTTTCGAAAATATCGTTTATTTTTGAACTCCCTCGATTTCCAACTTGAAATTTTTATATATTGTATGTGGCACCTTGAGTTAATAACGAAAAAATTTCAGATGAATTAATTATATTTTTTTTTGAAATATTCGCTAATTAAGGATTTTTTTTAATTCGTTATCCTTTTCGCGTAGTAATAAATTTTTGTGCCAAAGTGTTTAAATTAGAGGCTTTGATCTTAAAAATGACATTAAGTTTTAGTTTTATGTTGACGCGTTCCAAAGTTATGATAGATAACGTAAACATTGTATATTTCTAATTTGTTTGTTAAAAACCCCCAACGAATAAAGCAAATATACAAAATATGTACGTAAACTCCATATTTACTAGAAGAATATAAATACCATGGCAAAAAATACATGGTAGAATTAGTAGAAAAATGTTCTCTCGTTTTTTAAAATCAAAAAGACAAAAATTTATACAAATAGTAA
Source organism: Delia radicum (assembly GCA_021234595.1). Classification (NCBI taxonomy): domain Eukaryota; kingdom Metazoa; phylum Arthropoda; class Insecta; order Diptera; family Anthomyiidae; genus Delia; species Delia radicum. The sequence goes on from CM037852.1 coordinate 154,561,845, forward strand.
ACAGAAAACCGTAGAAAGTCAAATAAAAACCGCTATTTCCCCCATAATACCTTTACCTTGTGATTTTATGACATAATATATAAGTTCCAGGGCCGTACACAGGAATTTTTTGGGAAGGCCTGAAATATTTTTCAAAATTGTTTTTTTTATTCTAGACAAATTTGGCTTTGATCGAGAACTTAAGTATTATATGGCAAATTTCAATGTCGTAAAAATTTTTTAGCTGAGGGCTAAACAAATCAAATCAATAAGTCACGTTTAAATAGAAACAATACTTCAGAGTTTAAAAATGAGTTATTCAAACTTTTACATACTTGTATGAATTTTAATGTAAAATTTGAAAATATTTTGTAGACATTCACTGTAATGAAGGTTTTTGTTAAACTAACTTCCGAAAATATTAAATTTTTTCTGAATTTTGGTAAATGCTATTTTTTAAGCTATTTACGTATTGCGATAAATGATGAACTTATACGTCATTACTTTTATGTTAGAAAGTGTTTTGCAACCGTCAGATAATGACAATCGTAATTAATTTTTAATTAATTACTGTTGAATATTACTTTAGTTATACTCTTTACAGGAAAGAAGAAGAAGAAAACATTTTCATTGAAAATTTTTACGGGCACAAGGGATACACCAGACTGCTGCAGTTTTGTCCCCCTCCTGGGACTCGTCAGTGGTTAATTTATGTGTCAATTGAACAAAGTATTTTATATTGTTAATTTGCTCTATATGAAAAACTTTTTTACTTTTTTGGTGTCGTACTGGTATTCGAACTCACTGCCTTAGCATCAAGCTTATGCATCGTTATCTCACCTCTTAACGAGGTCGACACAGCGATGATTGTGACTAAGTGGAGTTTTGTCACACGTACACACAAATATTGTTTCGATCAGAAGAGACAGAATTAACTAATACCAATGCACAATTTATTTCTCAACTAGAATGCTTCTTCTTCTTAATTCTATCTCTTTTTCACAAGTAATTATCACGTTTTTTGATGCGCTTTATTCACATACAATAGTTGGATACCAAGTGTCGTTATGCTGACATATAAATTTTCGTCACATTTCACATTTATCGCATGAACCGCACTTTTTTTTCTTTTTTATATGAAATAATTGTACATTACATTACATTTTGCATTAACTAATAATATAATTTGTGATATGGGATGATAAATTGTGCAAAAATAGTAAAATAGAGTTAAATCTGAGAAAAACCGCGGATTTACTTGTATATACCGCATATTTATTAATCAAATTTGATATCCAAATTTAGATTAAAATCTCACAGGTATTTACGATAAAAAATTAAGAGAACACATCAAATTTTTATGTATAAAAGAACTTCGATAAAACATACAAAGCTTCGATAAAATTTTTACAAAAATCTGGCCCATAAGTAAAAAAACTGGATACACCATTAAAATCAGCGTGGCCGAAATATTTAGGATCAGTGGACGGTATTCTCGTTTATCTTTTCAAGGTTTAAAAAAAAACCTTAAACTTGCTTGACTTCCATAAAGATTGCTAATATTAAATAAAATTGTTTAAATATTGGAGAAAGGAAAACATTATGATGTGAGAGAACATAAATTAAATTAATATTTTATCATCATACCCATTTACATTTCCTTTACAATCATTGAATTTTGAGTACATACATATACACATGTTGTATGAGCAATATTAATGTTAAATATAACTCATACGTCCAGTTGGATGTCTGCATATGATGAGATATTATAATACAAACAATAAATTTTATATGACAAATTTATTGGAAACGGAAATTGTTAAAGTAAAATGACAATAAATTCAATATCCAGACAAAAGGATACATATTTTATATTATTATTACTTTTTTTGCAAACAAAAGAACAAAGTGAGGAAATTTTAATACATAATATCAAAATGATACAACACATTTGAAATGCACTTAAAAATATAAATATGATGTTAAAAAACAAAATTGTATAACAGTTTGTCATGGTCATGTTAAAACAACATGTTATTGAATATCCATATAAAACGTATTATTTTATATTAACTTTTGTACACACAGAAAAAAATTCAGCTGTTTGCGAACTGAAATTCGGTTACTACGACTTAAATTCGGTAATAGCGAATGTCAGACGGTTGGCACAACCAAATCCGGTTAATTCAACTGAATTTTAATTGCAATACACAAACTATGAATTTATAAGTTCTTACACTATTTCTCTGGGTGTATACTAAAAAATTTGTTAAAACGACGTTGCAGAAAAAACTGCTAAAATTTAAAGATTTTTAGTTTTTTGACAAATATTAATATAATTATAACACTGGGCCCTAATCATAGTCAAAAAGTTTATACTTTAAGAGTTCTGAAGGAGACTTTTCTACAAAGTATACATTATTGATAAGTAATAGTAAAGTCAGGGTTAAATTTAAAACTAGCTGAAGTTGGTTTTAACTAATTTAGAAACACAATCAGCTGTTTTCGCCAAGTTAATTTTTGTGCAAAAAGAAAAATATTTGTATTGCTAAATATTGAAATAGATTTTGCAATACTTGAGGATTTAAATGGAGAAAGAAACACTAACTTTTACAAAGAGAGGTATAGACCTTTCGAATTAAATGACGAGAAGTTTTACTCACGATATAGGTTCATCAAAATCGTAGCACTATTCTTGGTAAATTTGGTAAACATTGAGGAAGCAAGTAATAACCGGGGACTACCAACTCCCATAAGCTTCCTAGTGCTTATAAAATTCAGATTTCTTTGAAGGAATGTTCATCAAATTGTAAGTCAATTGTGCAAAATACTGAAATTTAAATGTAAAACTTTTTTAGCTGATTTTTACGAAATGTCTGTTGGAAGAGTAATAAAGAGTATTTCGAAAAAATCGCTTTATTACTTCCAGGTTTCATAAAATTTCCAAGCAATACTGAACTTACTGCAGTAGAGAAAAAGTTTTATCAGGTGGTTTGATTCCCAACCGTTGTTGGAGCTATTGACTGCACGCATGTGCGTATCAAATGTCCGACAAAAAATGCTGGCCAAGAAACAGAAAAGGATTTTATTCTCTTAATGCTTATGTAAGTCAATTAATCCATTGTGAGCCAAATCAAGATTTTTTATTTTTTTTAATATTCTTTTTTTTTTTTGTAAAAAGCCTGTTAATGATAAAAATAACGAAATAAAATTCTTGGTTTTTTTAAAGGTTGCACATAGCCAAGAGTTTGTACTTTCATTTAAGGTACAATATGACATCGTAACTCAATAGATACCGCAGTTATTACAGGTCAATTTTAAAAAATGTATTCTTTTTTTAGATATATAAAAATGGCAAAAATATCCAAAAATCTGGACCCAAACGGAAATTGCACGAATTTAAAAATTAACCCTTAATAACTTCGGTATTAATAGAGTTACGGGATCATATTGTACCTTAAAGGAAAGTACATAGTTTAGTGTATTAATTATTGTCCACATTACACTCCAATTACTACGTCATTTTATGAATTATTAGACTTTTCTTAAGTGCTATAAAAAATAATACACAATTTTTAATTGGCTCACAATGAGTTAACAATGGGGACGTATGACAATTCGTAAAAAAGGAATTTCAGCTACCTTTCCGATAATGCTTATTTGGTTCTGATCCGTTCACAACTTTTGGCTACAATCGAAAAACAAAATTATAACTTAGCCCCTCGTCACCGTAAAAGGTGATCATCCTCTGAAATTTGACTTTAAAATTTAAGCTCACCGGGGTCATATCTTTAATATAAAAAAAAATTTCAAACGCTAAACTTTAATCACGATGCGGAACTTAATTTTTTAGGCCGATTTATATTATTATCCCTTCAATTGTTACACATTTATATTTTTGATTGTATGCTATGCAGACAGCAAAAAAAACCGACATTGTATCAAGATCTTGTGGTTCAAAGCACAACTCTTGAATTTCGAGTGAGTGCATATTTAGCATGGAAATTGTAGTCGATGGACGAAGTTTTATCAATTTTGAAATCGGGACACAAAATTTTATTTATGCCAAATCAGCAAAGCACGTTTAATAGTAGGACGTTTAATACAAGGACGCAGAAACTTTCACAAACTTACATAAACATTAAGAGAATAAAATCCTTTTCTGTTTCTTGACCAGCATTTTTTGTCGGACATTTGATACGCGCATGCGTGCAGTCAATAGCTCCAACAACGGTTGGGAATCAAACCACCTGATAAAACCTTTTTCTCTACTGCAGTAAGATCAGTATTGCTTGGATATTTTATGAAACCTGGAAGTAATAAAGCGATTTTTTCGAAATACTCCTTATTACTCTTCCAACAGACATTTCGTGAAAATCAGCTTAAAAAGTTTTACATTTAAATTTCAGCAATTGACTTACACTTTGATGAATATTCCTTCCAAGAAATCTGAATTTTATAAGCACTAGGAGGCTTATGGGAGTTGGTAGTCCCCGGATATTACTTGGTTCCTCAATGTTTACCAAATTTACCAAGAATGGTGCTAATGTGAGTAAAACTTCTCGTCATTTAAAAATCAAGTTGCATCTCACAAAAAGTGAGAATAATGGAGTGCTACCTCTTTTATTAACGCCAATTAGAAATCCATTCACACTCAAATATGAAAGGTAGAATTTTGGAAGAGAGAAGTCAGCATCCATTTATTTCAAAATTCACCAATCCGTTGCAGGTACAGCAAAAGTCATATTTCAACTCGAAGCTGAATTGAATGTTTAAATGGGATGCTAAAATCAAAATTTCGTTCCATATCAGAATGACTTCGTGTTGGCCTAGATACTGCAAAGAATATAGTAGTTGCTGTTGGTGTGCTTTACAATAGTGCAAAGTTCAGCTGCATCCCAGTTCGATTCCCTCTCGCTGGTCTGCTTCTACTCCTGAAAAAATTCAACACCAAAATTAAAGAAATATAAATCGTATTCACGATGGTCAATACTGCTCAAGGCTGAGAAATTCAAATAACCAACTGAGCATATTTGCATCGTGTGAAAGTGATCATCGTGAATACCCTCATAATAAAATTTTACCTTTTCAGGATTTGCAATTGTGAATGCTTTTATTAATTTTTTTTTTTTTTTTTTTTTTTTTTTTTTTTGTGCTTATAAGAAATCAGTTGATCAATAAATGTAGGCTGCCACTTTCTTATAAACTAGTACAATGTGCATGAAAACATTCTGTGCATTTGATGTGATACCCACTTAAAGCCGGTTCAACTTAAAACTGGCTTTATTTTGGACTATAATAGCAAAGTAGATTAAAACAGGATTTTAATTTAAAGTCACATTGAAATAAGCAGATTATGATTACGGGCCACTAGAAATAAAACTGTTAAATGTAAAAAGTTTTAATTTTCTAATTATTTGAGTTAAGGTTTGTTGATTTTATTTTATAAAAGTTTTTTTTTATTTCAATATTTCGCTACTCTTTTTTTTTTTTTATTTTCCTGAAGATGCTACAGAAAGGAGTAGCGAAATATTGAAATAAAAAAAACTTTTATAAAATAAAATCAACAAACCTTAACTCAAATAATTAGAAAATTGAAAAATAAGAAATAAGGTTAAATAAACGAAAATAATTGTAAAAAGTTTTAGTTATATTCGATTTAAATTTTAATTAACTGAAAAGAGAAACTTACTCTGTTAAAATTAGCAAAAACTTTTGCTAAATATTTTTACACAACAAAAAATAAAAAATTGTACACTAAAAAAATTCAGTAAATTCAGCTCAAGTGAGCAACTTTTTTTTTGATATTGGCATTTTTTTTCAGCAAGGATCCTTCAAGAAAAAATGAATCAACAATATTTTTGCTATATTTTACTCAAATTTAGTGTATGTAAATAATAGTAAATTTTGTTAAAATCAACGGAAATATTTACAAAAAAAAATTATATTTCAGAACGGCTTTTTTTTATAAAGAAGTTGAAAAAGAAGTTTAGATTACTAATATTTAGCTAATTTTTGCTGGTTTTAGCAGATTAATTTGTTACTTTCAAATAACTAAAATTTAGATAAAATATAAATAGATTTTTTAGGAAGTGCAGTGATTAATTTTGCTTTCTTATGTTACTAATATTTAGCAAATCAAATCTGGTAATTTTAGGAATTTTTCTGTCAACAACATTGTGAACAAATTTTTTGTAATTTTAACAAAAACTTTTATCTTTTTTTCTATTAGTGTAGCAATGGTATTCATATAAATGCATTAAACAGTGAGTTTTACAAAACAGCACAAAAAAAAAAACAAAATACCAATATGACATTAACAATGGATTTCACATGAATTTGCGCAGTTACTTGATAATTTGAGTAGCATGTAGGTATAAAAGGGTGGCAATTGTTTCTATATTTAACACTACACAATTTCGATATTAATGTCGGCAAAAAAAAACAGAGTTTCATCAATTGTAAAATTGTACTCAGATTAGTAACATATATCGTAGGCTGATAGTAGGGTGACAGTCGATTATTATTTTTTTTTTTTTAATTTCATGGTGTACACTAGGTCTAAAACTTCAGTACTGAAAATTTGAGCCAAATCGGAAAAATGCTTTCAAGCCACGCATCGAGGTCAAAAGTCAGATATATGCGAATTTTACTATTTACATGTAAAAAAAAAATTTAACTGGTAGTTTTTCTACATTATGTTACGAAAATATGTGGATTTATTTATTTTAATAAAAATTACAGCAAAAAATTTTTTTCCAAATTAACCCTAATACCTTTTTTGGGTCAAAGTGACCCACAAACATTATAATCGCTGAAGTCTTTAATATTATTTGTTGTTTGGTGATATAATTTAGGTCAACATGACCTAAAAATTTTAAATATTTTTTTATTTTGGAATTAAATTATTCATTCAAAATAAAAATAGAACATTAATTAAGTGATGACAAAAGCGTGTGACTAGAAATGTACACTTAAAATAAAAACATAGCAATCAATTTTGTTTTTAATGTAAATTGTTTAGTCACTAATTTATTGCGACTTAATGATTCGAAAATAAATTAGTAAAACATTAGTAAAATATTAGTAAAACATTAGTTCAAAACAGTTAAGTGCTGAATAAGTATAAATAAAATATTAGCTAAAAACATAATATCAGCAAAATTTTGCTGAAAAATAGTATATTTGATTTGCAAGACGTTTTACTAAATTTTCTACTAACTTATTTTTTGAGCTTACAAACGATAGTCACCCTAATTAATAGTATATCAGCAAATACCAAAAAGGTTTTCGGAAATTATCACCAAATAAATATAAATATATATGTAAATATAAAAATGAGAATATATGAATGAATAAATATATAAAAGAGAATATATGAATCCAGTTCAACTATTTAATACCAAGTAATAATATCCATAATCACTTTTAAATATATGGAATCACATGTTAATCAGACATTATAACGCAAACAATGGTTCAAAAAAATATGTAAATGAGTAATACAAACCTACATTTATGAAATGCAAATTGGAAATTATTGCACGAAATTGTAAACATAAATAGTCAATTGTTATAATCCACTGTCAATTGTAAATATGCATTGTCAATTGTAATATACATTGTCAATTGCAAATATACATTGGCAATTGCAAATATACATTGGCAATTGCAAATATTGTTATCACCTGTGTTGAGTCAGAAACAACGTCAATGAGAAGGTATAACATTGTTTTCCAAAAAAAAAAAGTATTCAATTGAAAAAATGTGATATGATATTCAACAGATATAAGATGTAAAAATCTACAAATTAAAATCAGTCAATGAGAAAATAAAAACGCACAATCATTCCAAAACATTTTTTAAGTTATGGAAGAAAATTGATTATTAATAGGTTTTTTGTTAAATTTCTGCCTATTATGGAGGCTCTAGCTTTTCTAAAACTTCGGGTTCTGATGAAATCTTTAGCCAGATCGAAGTACTAGTACCAACCTAGCTAATATGTTTCATTTTGCTTTATTTTTGTAAATATACGGAGGTTGAAAGCTCGTTATAAATTGAAAATAACATAAAAATAATCTCGAAGTATATAAAATCAAAAAACTAATATAAATGGAAATTATATTTCAGAAACTAAATATAATTTCCAGTTACTTTCATAGAGTGAAGTGTAAAACTTAATATTTAATCAATATATAAAATAGTATGTAACCTAAGTTGCTGTTTTTTGTAATTTTTTGAGATTCTATAAAAAAAACCAAAATAAACTTGATGTTGATTTTTTTAAATATTTTAGTTTTAAGTTGTATTGAAATTAAAAAATTTAATGATGGATGCGAATAAAAAGTATTTTTCCAATCAAATGGAAATCTTAAAGTTTTTTGTATTGGGAGGGACTGAGAGGCCGCATTAAAAATTGACTTCGTCGTTTAGACGAAGAAAGTCCTTAGTGTATGCAAAATAAGATGTGCTATCTAGGGTTAAGGATCTTTTTATATAAAAAAATATATAAAAATAAAACTATATTTAAAAATATAGATATACCAAAATTTAACTTAAACCGCTATAACAATGCGAAAAATGGACCAGTCACTGTTATGTTCACGTGACTAGAACTTTGTGTGTACGAACCAGTCCTAGTTTCGGTTCTGCTATATGAAAGTGACCGGTACTTTTAACATGGGCTTGTCATAGGAGGTGACAATTTGCTACCTGTGAAGCACTGTATAACGTGCGAATAACTTGACCAATGCAACCTATCACCGTACCGACTGAAACGAATATGCTACGGGACAAGTTAGACGTAGGTAGTGTCAAAGTATGACATTTTAGGATTTATGTGATATGCCTCAGAACCAGTTGGAAAAAAATTATCACGTGACTGTTGTAGGTGTAAATGTCGTAGAACTGCAGAATAATTGTTGAAGGAAAACTGGTCACATATTAAGCGCAATGTGTTCTGTTATAGAGGTAGGTTGAGTGGAAGAGTTTTGTAAAGTACCACTGCACTGGTCTAAGGGGTACATGTCGCCGGGCATGCGAAAAGTTATTAGCAATTAACCTGGCACTTTTTATTCAGCGTTTGTCATATTATGTACGGGTTGCTAAATAGCCCGTCCGGAATCAGTCTCTGCACTTATTCAAAACAGCGTGTCATACCACCTGTTCAAAAACCTTCAAAAAGGCACAACAGAAATTAATTTTAAAATTAGTTTATCTTGTCTATACCCAACACAAAACTATAACATTAAATTCATTATAACAATTGAAATTTGGAAAAGTACATAAACTAGACAAGAAGTCCGGATGTTCAAAATATAAATTTTTTGCAAGTTTTTTCTTTATTTTCTAACATTGGTATTATCAAACAATTTATACTAATTTTTGTGTTCATACACTTCTAAAAAGCACATCATGCATATTTTAATTTTGTATGCTGCATTATAATTCTAGTTCACAATAATGTCTTTTTAAAAGGAGCTGCAACAATTGAGCACGAATTTAACGTATAACTTATAAAGAAGAGTAACAATTTTGTACCCATAGAAATTCTTACAAATCGCCAATTACTTATATATAACAATCCGTTGCCAAAAATCTTGTAAAATATCTTAACAAGATATTTCGAAACCAATATGCAGAAACTTTGCAATTTTCATTTATATTCTTTTCATTTACAAACTTGGTCACAGTCTAAACAGTTCCGTATTCAGTTATTTTAAACCAGTGAAGTGTTACGTCTTCATTCCAACTGTCACAAAGTCGGTACATAACAAATTCCTTCAGTGTTGTGTACACTTGGTAGCAGTCCAGGAACTGCAATCCTTTGGTACTAATTGCCATGTTTTCATCCACTGCTAGCGGTTTTCAACCAGTTCAATGACCAGTAGCAACTTCAACTGCAACGACCCTAGTTGCTCAGTACACTTTGATGTTATATTACTTTTTCTCCAGTAACGAGATATATCTGGTACCAACCAGTGAATGGTTTGTCACCATAACTATAGTCACGTGATTGGACATTTCACCCAAACTAACACTTTTTGGTGCACCACAATTTTGGTTTCACCAGTTGCTTGATGTGCTCCCCAATCATACATCACATAATTACCACTCTTGATCAATCGGCCCTACATTTCCCGCAGGGAACTTTAACCCTCTGTAGTCAATATATTTGCGTCATAGTTTATTGAAAAGGTATTGAAAAAAGCTTTAATTTGATATATATACCAAGAGTTTGTACATGTTGAAATTTTGTCAATACACTTTTTCATAATTTTAGGTACCTTACCTTAAACAATTAACTTTGATATTCTCCTACGATTTTGAGACACCTTAATGTGCGTGTTATTTCATTATGAAATTCGGTCAATTTATTTAAACGAAATAACTCCCAATGACACGCGAAAAAGAAATTTAACAAAAAGGCTCAATTTGCAATTCTTACTGCTTTTGGGGGTATTTAATGGGAAAAACTATTAAAATTATGCAAAATTTATAACGATACTACGTTAGATTACAAACTATGAGTTTCTTCAATGAGTTTTGCTTTAATTATAAATTTAGTTTGCAGTTTTTACTTTACTACAAGTAAAAATCGTAAATATAATGATGTTCAAAATTTAAGAGATTTATGATATTATAGGCTAATGACATTTTTGAAAAAATATCATTAAGAATTGAATACATAAGAATTTTTTAAAAAAGCGCAAAACATAAATTTTTGTTGTCAAAATTTTTCATATAGAATAAATAAATGCATAGAAGTTTTAGAAAGGGAAAAGCTCTTTTTTTGTGTTAACATTTTTCATAAAGAAATAGTTAAATACCCAGAAGTCTTAAAACATTTTTAACAAAAAAAACGCTTTTCCCTGCAAAAGTGCATTTTCAACACTTTATATATGTACGAGTAGTTTTTATTGAAACAATTTAAACAAAATCGAGGAATTCGTTAATGCACAAAAAAATGTTTATTAACATTGTTTTCCAAAAACTTAGCAAAAAACCTCTTCCGATTTTTGATAAATTATACAAAAACTTCATATAAGTGAAGCGAAATTATTTTAGCCAATTTTGGATTTATTTCTTTTATTGGTTGAAAATTATTTTATTTATTTTAGATGTTATTTAATCTTTTCGGTTTTTCAGTTATTTTATTTTTCTAGCGACTTACTTTATTGGAAGTTATTTCATTGCGACTTATTGCACTACGCCAAACTCGTCCAAGAAAATTCTCTCTGTATATAAGGAGTGACATCGAATAAATACTAACACAGATTATCACTTATATATTTTTTTATGTTTAAAAGTGAACTTTTTTTAATCAAGTTTTCTTTTAAAAAGTCGCCAGATGATGTGTATAAATTATTAGCGAAATCGGATCATTACTTTGTTTACAAATGGAAGCTCAACAAAAAGCGAGTAAAGTTGATCTTTTTGCCATTTTTAGTGCCCTAATTGATAGGAGCAGACCATTTCCAAAAAAAATTTACAGTATTTTGAACTTGTTGCCTTCATCAATAATTTAAAAAGAATCTTAATATAATTTAATTTTTCTGAGTTCTGAACAATTAAGCATATTTTTTTCTACGAAATTTAAGGTTTTTTTTTGTAAAAATGCTACTTTTTTTGTTTTCACTTTCTGTTCAAAGTCCATTTGTAAACAAAGTAATGATCCAATTTCGCTAATAATTTATACACATTATACGACTTTTTAAAAGATAACTTAATTCAAAAAAAGTTCACTTTTAAACCTAAAAAAGTTAAGATAATCTGTGTTAGGATTATTCGGTCTCACTCCTTAGAAATTTTTTACTTATGTATAAGTATAGTATATATTTTTAAATATACTTATAAAATTAAATAATAAATAAGTAATTTTTGGTAATTAATGCAATTTTAATTAAAAAAAAAACGAATTCAAATTTTCTTGGCGGAAAAATTTGTCGCGTGTAATACTAAAAGGTTGTAAAAAAAAACTATTTTGGTATTTTAACATAACAACTATCAACAGAATGCTGCATTATTCCGTTTAAGTTTACATAAAACCGCTTTAAAAAATAATGTTCCAACTCACAGATTTGTACAATTTTCTATTTTCTATTTTTTGTCGCCTTAGGAGTCCAATGTTTATTGCTAATAAATTGGCAACAACAAATCGACAAACCCTACTTTTTGCACTAAAGATAGAGCTACTAAAATGTTGTCAAGAAACAAAAAAGGCGAAAATGTTTATAATTTCTTGACTATTTTTTACTTCAAATGCTTAGGAATGTATCGTTTGGGACCCTGGATATGTCCATATCTATGCTATCTTTGATGATTTTTTAATTAGTTTCTCTAGTATACCTTCTATTAAAATTGTAAGATTTTAAAATACTTACTACGTTCTAAAACTCGAATTCTAAAGCTACAAAATTAAATGTATTTTTTATAGTAATTAAATGTGCTAAAGTCCCAAAACTTATTTAACAAATTGTGAAAAGCAATCTGATGTAGGCGTGTCCCTATCCGGATTTCATTCCTGCCTAAGGAAATCTTCAGGGGACTTTGTTATTAGAATTTCTAGAGATATTGTTAAGTTAAATCACAAACTCAATGAGAATTTCATGTCCTCGTCTAGGAGCGAGATTCAAAATTTAAAATATCAAAGATTATATTTTAAAAACACAGCAGTCATTTTGACTGGTTTGGGCAGAGTAGGTATAAAAAAATTCTTAAAAAAAAAAGTTTTATGTGGAATTGTTACTCAACTTAATCCTACAAAAGTCATAGAACTATGTAATATCTACAAAAACATTTAATTCAAAAAATCAAACATAATCAAAAATTAGATCTCTGACAACACTTCCTAAACCGAATGTACAAAAAATACATCATAAATTTGGTAATACTCGCAATATATTGGAAAATAGTGGAAATTGGAATAACACGTGATTTCTAAAAGTAGAACAATATTATGTTGTTTTTGTAGTACTTCTGCAATTATGCAAGAACAAAAAAAAAACACCGTGTATTGCATTTAAGTCACAGCTAAATTCGACCTGACTTTAAGTCAGAGCAATGAACGATCTGTCTAAAGTACAGTGCGAAGTGCATATGGTATTAGAAAGCAGTTTATATATACCATGGTAAGTGATTTCACAAAACAAAATTTCATATAGACGCAATCAAATAATAAAAAAACATAAAAAATATTACAGTATTATCAGAATCACTGATGAAGATTAATTACTAAAACCTGAAGTCTGATTTAATTGAAAACTTAGTTATGATTTTTACAAATATTCTTATTTGTTCACAATATATGGAATAAGTTGGAACAAAATTTTCTAGTTTCAAAACAAAGACTGGTACGGAAATCTAGTGTTAAATCTAAAACAGATTTAAAAAGGCCGAAACAAAAAATGTATCTTCTTCAATTACTAAAGGTAACTATATAAAAATTTAAAATAAAAAAAGTTATATATCAAAATTAGACTAACATAAATAATTACCACCTTAACTTGTAGTCAGTTAAGTACAATTATATGATTATTTAAGTGTACTATAACACAAATGACAAGTAATTTTAACAAGTGGATTTCTTTGTATTGTATTACAAAAGTGTGACAAATAAACACAATTGATTCATTCCATGTAAAAGCTTAAAAAAATATCCAATTTTCGACATATACCCGATTCAATTTTAAACACACTTGGTACGGAAGCTACGTGTCATAAAAATATATCATCAGCCAAGTCTTATGTTGCTATCTTCTACGGTTTTGGAAATATCACGTTTTAATATATGAAAAAAAAAATCGAAAATTTAACAAAAGTAGTCTTATATAATCGTTCATATCTTTTTAACGGTTAACGCTACGTTATTGATTGATACCCTCATTTTAAAGCTACGACAATATGCTTTCAACTAAAGTTCTTAGTAGGTAATATGCATTTTTTCGAAATCCGCGCTTGAAAACACTGTATTAAAACACAACTTTTTTTTTAAATTCTCAAAAAAATATATGTTAATTATAATTTATTCCACTTTGCCTTTGCCAAATCCCAATTTGGAGCTCTTACGGGATCAAAAGTTATGGACAAAAATCTTAAACAAGATACTAAATATATTTAGTAAAAAGAAATGATTTATATAAAATATATTTTATTGAAAAAAATAAAAGTTTTACAAAAGTAGTTCCACATAATTGTCCATATCTTTTTAACTGCTTCAGCTACGAGAGGCATTGATACCCCATTTTAAAGCTACTTAAATTTTGGTTTTAATGGTAGACATAAGATTTTCGCACACCCAGTTCAAAAATGACTCAACTCAAAATTTTAATTTTTCGGTTTTATATGCTTAAACTATTCAGAATATACTTGTTTATCTATAAAAAAAAATATCAGTGTATTTTGTTGTTATTAACTGTTGCTAAAAAACAGTTATGTCTTTCTTTATGTTTCAATTGGTATGAAGTTGCAAATATTTTTTTTCGATTTCTGAAAAATTAAAAATTTTGAGTTGAGTCACTTTTGTACTAGGTGTGCGAATTCTCTTCTTGACGGCAAAATGCATTTTTTTGGAATCCGTGATTCAAATCGCTGTATTTCAAAATCCTAGTTTACTAAATTTTTTAAATGAATATATGCTAATTATAAATTATTATTATATACTGTTGCCAACTTCATATATGTTATTTCTTCATGTTCTTGATCTATCGATTTTTAGTTAAATATTTTTTACATTTTTATCTATAACTCAAGATAACGTAAAAGCTCCATATCGGAATTTGGACACTGTATAGGGAAGTATATTTTTTTATAATTTAACAAAATATGTTTTTTTAAATAGCTTTTTCCCTGTAGAAGTGAATAACTTGTGTGTTCCAGTATCAGCCAAATGAGGTTTTTATAAGAGGAATAAGCTATTTTATAGAAAACTAAATATAAAAAATATTTTGTTAAGTAATTTTTGTGTGAACGGTTTGGAAGTGAGAAAGCGTAAAATGTAAAATTTCGCGAAATTTCAAAATATAAATATTTCGAAATGAACACAATTTTCATAAATCTTAAAAACATATTTATGTTGACTAGAAGCCGTTATGTTGACAGTATAAACACAAAGTAAGATTAAAGCTTAATCTTAAAAAAAAATCAATTTTGGCCCAAGGACATATAGGATTCCAAATTTTGGAAACTAGATTTTAAACTTGAAAACGTAACGTATTTTTATGAAATTTTTTTCAATATATGTTTAAGTTTTACCAAAAACGAAAATCGGCATATTTTCCTAAGTAAAAGCACAACAATGGTATTTTTTGAACTGTAGTTAGGAATAATTTATCCTAAACTTACTAATTTGTATGAAATAGTTTTTGAGATTTGCTTTAAAACTTATTTTGGCTCATATCGCCTAAAATACATAACGAAAAAAATTTTGATAGAAGAATATATTATTTATTTTTCGTGCCAAACAAGTGGTATGAAAAGCTTAGGCAGGTTTGAGGGTTAAGTAGCTATAAAATAACATATCAATGACTCTTGTTAAAACGATATAGATGATTATGTTCGACTACTTTTTTAAAATTTCCAAATATTTTTCATATTTTTAAAAGCGTTATTTCCAGCTCCACTGGGATTAGAGGTCTTTAATTTGGACGAGGTTACAGTTATACGATGTGCATCTTCTATATCAAGTTTCGCTGAAATCAGAAATGGTGGAGAAAATCGAGTGGTAGATTTTATATGTACTCATACATATACACACGTTTTCTGTATAGTAAATGAACATATGTATTTGCCCACACAAAGTACTTTATCATACGGTTGAATTGTTAAATAAAAGTGTACACAGAAAGGTCTTGCAAAAGTGTTAAGCACTTTTCTATATGATTAAATTTCACTTTATTTAAATTTATTTTTTCAACTTTAGTTTTGACCTTCCACATATAGTCGAGACAACCAATTAACCTTAAAAGAAACAACTTCGTATAAGAAACGTAATTCTTTAGAAAACATTTTTGTTATTCTGAGTCGGATAAGGAAAAAAAAAATATTTCTTATCTCAAATTGTTTGTTAAACGTAGTAAATTAAGTTCAAAACACAGAGAAAACGGATTTCTGACGACAACCGAACTTTTTGACAATTAAATAGTTAGTTTGTGTTAACCGAATTTTTGAATGGAATAACACAAAAATAGTAGGAAAGAATTATCAGAAAAGCAACAAAAACACGCTGTGTCATAGTTTTTCTGTATGTCGTATAGAAAAATACGTACGATATTTATCCGTTTTGATTTGTTAGAACATAGTTTTTATATCTTTTGATCTTAGAAGCAAATTTTTGAAAAAAATACAATATTTTTTTAGTTTTTTAGATCAAAGTAGTCCTTTAGATCACATTTTTAGTTTTTAAAAATTTTTTATAAAATTTATTTTTCAATAAATATATTTTTAAGTATTTAGAACATAAATAAAAAAAAAAGTATGTGTATTCGAGCTCGTCACAAAATTTTGATTTTTGGACATCATCACATTAATAACAAAACGGCGTTATTATTTTTTCCAAACTTTATTTCCTTCCAAATGCGTTCGGTTGCCAAAAATGTTGATATCGTGTCTCTTTTACAACTTAGCAAAAGGGATGTGTTTTAAACACAAAAGTTATTAAACAAAACCTATTTTCTCAGTTTTTAAAGTTCACCGCTTAGGCAATAGAGTCGATGAAAAACTCTCTTTTTCAAAAACTTATAAAAACAAATTTTTAATCACACACAATAGAAATGTATTTCTTACTGAGAATAATAATGATACACAAGTAAAAAAATAATAAAAATATTATTTTTGCACAGATAATAAAAAAGTATTTTAAGCTAAGAAAAATTATAGAGACATTTTCTTTATATTCCGTCCCGCTAAAAAGTGTTTAATCAATATAATATTGAATTTTAGTAAATACGCCATTTTTAAAACTAATCTCTTTTATTGGATTACCATAAAGCGACAATTTTTGCAACGTTTTTCACAGTAAAAAATGTTTTTGTATGGTGTCATAAAAATATTCTTTATAAGTTTTTTGAAAAAAATTGATTTTTTTCCGACTACTCTATTTCCTTACTTTGAAAACGGGATAAAATATTGGTTGAAATAATTTTCGGTGTAGATTCGAAAGGTGAAATTTCATATAAATATAGCTATTTCTGCTCTGTAGGTAAAAGCACCCAAAATCAACGTTTAGGGTCACCGCGCTTGTGAAAGTAGTTGGAATTTTAAAAAAATAACAACGCCATTTTTTTATTGATGCAAAAACATTTTATAAAGTGATTATATCCCAAAAAGAAATTGTATACTTTTCAGACAAACTCTAATGATATAAATTACATAGGCCATTCCACGAAATATTGGCCAAAAATCATCAATTTTGACCTTGGTTCCTCCGATTTAAATTATACTTTACTAGCAGCAGACTTGGGCGACGTCAATTACATTTCATAATCATTTATTTGTGTAATTTTTCTATATCATTAATAATTTCAGACCTACGCTTACACTTGTGGGCTTAAACGCTTCCTTGGAAAATTTTCAATTTATCAATACCAGACATGGGACATAATATCAATATCTGTGTATTTAATTACAAGCCAATTACTTTTTTATGTTCAATTTAATAGAATTGGGTGTAATTGAGTGTAATTGAGCCCTGTAATTAAATTCCCAAATATTGCTACTAATTTTCAATGTTTGGTTTTAAACATTTTACAAGTTTTCCAAGAAAGCGCTTAAGCTCACAACTGTGAGTGTAGGTCTGATATTATTAATGATATAGAAAATTTCACAAGTGAACGATTGTGAAATGTAATTGACGTCGCCCAAGTCTGACTCGCAGGAACAATTTGAAGCCACATAAAAATTGGTGTTTTAGTATCTCGAAATTGGAGAGTGAACATGGACAAAAGTAGTCTAACCGAGACTAAATTGTGCACATACAAGAAATTGTTCAACGACTCGTCAACGGCTAGTTTACTAGCTTTACACAGAACAAAATATTTCCCTATTTTTTCCATTAAATCGGTTTGTTTAAAATTTTAAAAGGTGTCAATTGAAAATTAATTGAATCAATTAAATATTTGCTCATATTTGCTCATATTTGGAACTTGCTTGACAATTTTTTATATTATTGATCAAAAGCAAACATTAACACATTGTTGCTGTTTTTTGTAGTATTTATGTAGTTGTTTTTTTATAAATGTTTATGACATGCCCTAGTTAAAAAAGGGGTTGTAATGGAAAATCAACCAGTTACCGAACTTAATTTCTTATTACCAAAGTTAATACCGGGTAATAGAAAGTTTTGCTGGGTTGTTAAACACAGCTTCCATAAAATAAATGTTACGAATTCTAAAAATTTTTAAGTGGTTTGATTTTTTTACAATAAATGTAGTCAAAAATTACAAAACTTGAAAATACTCGTAGCAAAACTTAAAGTTGTCTGACTGTATATTTACAATAGAATAAAATAACTAATCTTATACTTTTTATTACCCATTTTTGTAAAGTTTTTCACAAATCCTAAATTAGAAAAAATGAAAAAAGTTAATTTGAATCATTCTGTCCCTAAGTCAAAAGTGCTAGCAAGGAATGTATTCGTACATTCACATTCTTTTAAGGCACATACCATAGGGGATCTACGTTGCATTGTTTCATTTAAGTTTTCAGTACCAAATTTTTTAGAATAAAGACACTTATGGTAAAAATTATAAATTATGATCAAGCAGATAGAAGAACAGATGCATTTAATATTACTTCTTCTTTTTCAAGGCATCAGTTGACTACTTCTACTTTAGCTTTATTTCTTGACATCCCTTTAAATACAGATTTGAACTTAAAATGCTGATATGTAAACAAAACTTCTATACTTTCATCAAAGAGTTTAAAAAATAAAGAGATTGCAATACTCTCACTGAGAAAAAATATATAACTTGTGGCTGCAGATAGGAAAATTAGTATTTTTTCGCGACTTTAAATTGATAAATTGACTTTTTTAATGTTGCTGCTGATAGTTTTCGCACTAAGAATATAATGCAGGTAAACACCACTGCAAATGTAGTTAAAAACCAATGAAATTTCACTTGAAAAAAGGACGACGTACATTTCAGTAAATTCAACTAATATTGTCATTTGTTTTTTACTGTTCAAAACATGAACCATAATTGTAGTAAAATTAAAGCACACATATAGTAAAAAATAAACAAACATTAATTTGTTTTATTTTTTATAAATAGAAAACAACTACTGATGAGGTTTGTTTTTTTCAAATAAACTAAATATGTAGTCAAAATATAAATTTCTTCTACAAATTACATCTGCAATGTTACACCTAAAAATAAAGATACTGTATTACAACTCGAACAACTACAAACGATTAAAGCAGAAGTTCCCGAAGTGTGTTTTTAAAATTAAATTTCAGTCGTTTACATTTTTAGTGGGGAGCACTCGTGAGTACATGGTAGCACTTTTTACACTTAAACATTTAGGACGAAAAATATTTGACACTAGAACTAGAGTATACTTTTCAAAAGGTTCTAGAATTGGGATTAATCGTTAAATTTGGTGACTTGGTCATTATCGTTCAATTCGTGTCAGTGAAATAGTTCGTTCAAATCGTCCAATTGTTTTTTATTGTTATGATCTGTGATTGAGCTGCGTGTTGTGAACTGTGTCCTTTGTTTGACAATTTATTACATTATTCATGTTTACGAGTTTTTCACAAATTTTACTGTTCATAGATTAATTTGATTAATTTTGTGTAAAAAACATTTTCTTTCTATGACTTTAATTAATTTTCCTTATTTGGAACAATATTATTACTATTTGCTAAAAGAAAATAATTGCCGTGCTAGCAATTTGATTGAATTGAGATGGAATTGTGCTAACGAAATGAACTATTGAGCATAAAGATCGAATATTGGTGAATGATTCATATCGTTTAATTGAGTGATTCGTTCAATTGATCTAGTTCGTTCATGAACAACACAATTCTAAAAGGTACGCTGAATCCGAATCTGGTCTCAGAATCACTCTCCTAAATCAGGCGTTCGAGCTATATAAACGGGAAAGTATAATTTTTGATCAAAATGGTCCGATTTATTATGCACTAGCGGTGGATCTTGAGGCTTCTGAAATATTTATATTTTCTCATGTTTTCGAACATTCCCGAAATTTTTAACCCAATTTTGATATATGGCGGTTATACCGAAAAAGTTCACAAAAAAAACTAAAAACGGGTTTCAATTAAAAAATTTATTGAATCAATTAATATTTTAATTGATTCATATACAAAAAAGAATTGTGATACAAAAAAAATGTGTGTGAATGATACGTTTATGTGTGTGTTTTTGCTATTGCTGTGTCTGTTTTTGTGACTGTGTGTGTTCTTGTTTGTTTGTAATCTTCAAATGCATTTTGTATTTTATACTGAAACTTTTCTATTTAACCTACAGTCTATAAAAAAATTATTTGAGAATTATGTTTAAAAGAAAATATGTATTTTTATATTTAAAAGTCAATTAAAATATTAAATGAGTCAATTAAATATTTGTTTAGCAACAAATTTAAATTCAATTAAAATGTTTTAATTAGATAGTTTAGGTTGATAATTTTTTCTGTGTAATATTTGTACCAATCAAGAAGAAAAAAAGGCAGATAAATTTTTAATTAATATTCTTTTGATGGCGTAACATAAGCAAACTACCAAAGAAAAAACGTTATTTTACAAAAGCTCTATTATAAGTAATGGTGGATTTGTATAATTTCTTTTGATGAGTAAAATTTGCAGTATTTTTAGTTTTTGTTGTCTAATTTAAGTTGTTGTAAAATTTTTGTTGTTTTTTTATTAAAGAGACATAAAACGTTGAATGAAATATAATTGCATCTGACTGAAATATAATTCTAAACATACTAGAGTTAGGTGTACAATAGGGAGACCCATTTTTGATTACTTAGTGAAAGTTGTTGGGTCCTCTCAAAAATTATGATAAAGGGCGTAATTTTACATACATTGGGCAAATTTAAACACTTTACGACGATGGTAAAACACTTGCGACGCGATCGAATAAGTTACCGAAATGGTTAAAAATTCCGTATATTTGTAATTTTTAGTTTTGAAAGAAACTATACACAATGCAAGTGTTGCAAAAGTTAATTGGCCTCATAAGATCAAAGTGTCATAAATATGCATAAAAAGGACTACAAGTACCTTCAAAGTTCAAAAATGCTAGTAACAAAAATTTGATTGATGCAACCAATATTATTGGTTAATACATAAAATGAAATGTATTCTAAATAGTATTCTTTCAAATGCTATGAAACTTGATAAAAAAAATGTAGTTATACAGAACAAATTATTAACCTAAAGATTTGATTTGTATTAAATTACGAGGGCGGCTCAATAAGTCCGTGACTTTTCGAACTTCCCTCGTAGTTGTATGAAATGCAACATTGCTACCATCAAGTACCACCTGTAAGTAGACTACTGTCAAATTTTATACAAGTTCCGTCATTTACTTAGCGTTTAACAGCTATTCAAAACATACAACCTCGTGGATTTTTTTTTTAAATGGAAAAAAGTGAATTTCGAGTGCTCATTAAAAATTATTTGTTGCGAAAAACCCGTCAATCAAACCAAGGAAAAGCTTGTTAAATACTATGGGGACTGTGCACCATCGATTTCAATGGTAAAAAAGTGGTTTTCTGACTTTCGTTGTGGTTGGGGTCAATACACCCGAAATGGGGTCAATACACCCGAAAATGTCGAAAAAATCCAGGATATGGTGTTGGCCGATCGAAGAGTAAAAGTGTGTAAGATTGTTGATGCCATTGGCATTTCATATGGCAGTGTGGTTTCGATTTTAAATGATCAGTTGGGTTTAAGAAAGCTGTATGCAGGATGGGTGTCGCGTTTGCTCTCAATTGACCATAAACATAATCGTGTGACAACTTTAAAGGATTGTTTGGAGTTGTTTAACTGTAATTTGAATGAGTTTTTGCTGCGTTTTGTAACTGTGAATGAAGCATGGATCCATTACAAACGCTCCGGAGACCAAGCTGCAGTCTAACCAATAGGTTTCTCCGGGTGAACCGGCTCCGAAGAAGGCCAAGGTAAGTTTGTTGGCCAATAAGTTAATGGCAACAGTATTTTGGGATGCACGCGGGATAATCCACATCGATTACCTTCAAAAGGGAAAAACAACAAACGGCGAATATTATGCCAACTTATTGGACCGATTTAACGAGGATTTAAAAAAAAAAAACGACCCCATTTGGCCAAGAAAAAAGGTTCTTTTTCATCAAGGTAATGCACGGGTGCATACGTGTGCAGTCTCAATGGCAAAATTCCATGAATTGGGCTAAGAATTGGAACCTCATCCGCCATATTCTTTGGATTTAGTCCCCAGTGACTATTTCCTATTTCCAAACCTAAAGAAATGGCTCTGTGGAAAGAGTTTTAGCCCCAACGATGAAATTGTTGATCAAACAAATGCCTATTTTATGGACCTCGAAAAATCCTATTTTTAGGAGGGATACCAAAATTTGAAAAAACGGTGGACTAAGTGTATTGACCTAAAAGGAGATTATCTTGAAAAATAATTTTTTTTGCAAAAAAAACTGTGTTTCATTTAAAATGGCACGGACTTATTGATCCGCCCTCGTATTATAATTTTTTTTATATTTATATTTTTTTTTAATTTTAATATAAAGGGAACATTAGAAACGAGAATCGGAGAACATATAGTCGACATCAAAAAAGTTAAAAAAGTACAGCTCTGTCACAACACATAAATCACGCTGTATGGACTGCTGATTTTGAAAGTTTAAAAATAATAGACAATGAAAATATGGAAAGCAAGAGGTTAACAGTAGAAAGCTTAAGACTGCAACAACAAATAAAGAGAACGATGAATCATAAAGAAGATACCGATAATGTAAACACTAGTTCTAAGATTGGAATAATATAAATATCTGTGATATTAATTTGTATTTAAAATTAAGTTAATGTTAAATGTCCTTGTAGTCCTTTTTATGCAAATTTAGGACATTTTGACCTTATGAGGCTTATTAACTTTTACAACTCTTGCATTATCTATAGATTCTTTCAAAACTAAAAATTATAAATATTGGGAATTTTGAACCATTTCGTCAAATTATACTTACCATCGTCGTATGATCTTTAAATTTGGCCAATGTATGTAAAATGATGATCTTTATCATAATTTTTGAGAGCAGCCAGCAAATTCCACCAAGCAATCAAAATGGGCCACCCTACTGTACAGTTTCTTTTGACGCTTACAGTCATTACAAAAGTTTGTATACCTTTCTCGTTGGATTAACAATAATTGCCATAAGCAACTCACAAAAGACTGTCTAGCACAAAAAAAAAGGAAAAACTTTATTCGAAGATACAAAAATATTTGTACTTTATTGTACAAATTTTATGTAAGCATAAAACAACAAAAACCCAGCAGATGCTTCCTCATGACCCTCTGAAAGTGTCAATTCTTAAGCTATTAACAAAAAAGAAAAAAAAATCCCAACATATTTTTCAAGAATGCGTTAATTGCTCAAAGGGGTTTTATTAAAAATACTTCTTTTTTATTTGTTATATAAACAAAACAACGACAAAAACAGTTGTCAAAGGATCATCAAATTAATAAAATAAAGGATACATAAGTACAAAGAAATTCTTTTACCCAGAATTTTACAACAGTTTATTAAACAATAATACATTTTTAAATTGTCTTATAGTTAATTTAAAATCTTCAGTGCGAAATCCGTCGTTAGGAATTTAAAACAAAAGGTTACTTTTTATTTGATTGTGTATTCTGTATTTTATTTATTTTAAAGAAACATATTTTTTAACTTCAAATTAATTGCAAGCAAAGGACATCATTTTTTTTTTTTTTTTTGTGTTAAATCAAATGTCAAAAAATATCAAATTAATCAAAATAAAACATTTGAAAAGAAGCTTAAGTTTAATATTCTGATTGAAATTAATAGAGATGGTGTCACATATTATTTGATATGGTCTAGTAACTTGTTTTATATGACTTGATCACGAAATTGGCTGTTAGCCAAAGACTATTATTTGCGACGTTACTGAGAACAGTAGCATTTCCAAATATATAAACATTAGAGCGTTTCCAGTTTTTTGAATTTAACGTCTTTTTTAGACAATACTATAATTTATATGCAACTGATTTAAATTTTTGTGAGAAGCGTGGTAATAGAGAAGAATAAACATATTTCTAAAAATCATAACTACTTACAAGGAAGGTATCACGACCCGAACTCGCAAATTTTAATGGGTTTGTTGTAAAGGAACAAAAAAAAGAGACACGTATTTTTTAGCTGCCCAATCACAAGTCAAAGGGTTTAAAATAAACCAAAAAAATGTAAAATGCGATAATTTTTGACACACTAGGTTAGGTTAGGTCAGAGTGGTAGCCGGCTCCGTGAGCACAACCACACTTAGACTCTGAGGTCCATTGTGATGCCACGAGACTGCCGGATTACCGATCAGACTAAACCGTTGAACCACTTAGAGCTCCTTACGAATATAAGGAGGTGCGGAATACCAGCACCTGAAAGATCCCCAAGATCGTTAAAGAACGCCGATCCAAGTGAGGCCCTCCTACGTAGCGCCAGCGCAGGACATCAACATAAAAAGTGCTCAATACTCTCCTCCTCCTCGTCCCCGCAGCTCCTACAGAAGTCAGGCGATAACACCCCCCAACCTACGAGCGTGCCTGCCAATACGACAGTGGCCGGTTAGAGATTTCCCCCCTGGAAAGCGACTGGAGCGCCCTCGTTCACGCCATTAGCTCACCTAAGGTCAGTCGCCCTCTCGGAGTAGAGCCGATTGTTCAGCTTACAAGTTGCTTGGGGAACACAAACTCCTGCAAATTCCGCAGGAACTTGTAGGGTAGTTCCTAGCCTTGCAAGCTCATCAGCTTTGACACACTAAGTAACTCCTAAACATGAGATTGGGCAGCTAAAAAAAACGCTGAAGTTAATTAAGATCTGCCGGTAGGTGTCGGGATACCTAACTTGAAAGTAAATTTTCAATTGAATAAGACTGCAGTTTGTGGTATTTAATCTTAATCAGTGATTCTGATTTATATTGTAATATTTTTGATGTTATGATGTGCGATAAATGATAAATGAAAATGTTTCATACATTCCATAAACGCCGCGTTGTCGTAATTATTCATTAGTTTTATGAAGATTTTCATTAATTCTACAAACATTTCCTCAATATTGACTTTAATGAAACCTGTTGCATAGATTCTATAAAAAGTTTCAATGGACGAGTTCCAATGACAATTTTCATTAAAGCTATGAAGAAGTTCGTTACTGAAGTGAAGATAATTCTCTCAGTGTAAGGACAAACATTCTTTAACATTGCAATTGCATTATTTGCATTTTTTTATTACACGTTAAAATCATACACACATTTTTGACATATTAATGGATTATTGAATTAATTTTTTAAAATTAAGTTCACAAATTTTTTAAACTGTTTATTGACTTCTTTATGCACTCATAATAATCCATGCTTAAAAATACAAATATATTTTTCGTAAATTTTTTTCGTAGAATGTACAAACATTTTGTTTATATTACAAAACTTTTGTATAAAACAAATTATATAAATCTACAAATTTCGTAAAAATACAAACATGATTTCGTAATATTTTTTTAGTACATTGTACAAAAATTTGTAATGTTACAAATATTACATATGGATGTTGATGTGGTTAGAGGTCGGATTTGCAATCAGAAGGTTGCGAGTTCAACTCCCGGCCAGGACAAATTTTTTTTTTTAGTTTTTATATTTTTTGTTTGTTAATGTTTTTTAAATTTTTTGTTGTGTTAATGTTTTTTTAAATTTCTATGTTTTATTTTTTATTTCATTATTACTATTTTTGTGTTTTGATATAAATGGATATTTTGTATTTTTTTTTAATAAAGAGGATCTTAAAACAAGTTAAAGAGGACCCGAAAACACTACTTCCACTTTATTTGCTGGGTTTAGTAATAAAATGCAATTAGTTTGAAATTGTTATTTAAGTTTTTTATTATTATTATTTTATTATTTTTTTATTTTGTTTTTTAATATATTATTTGATATATTAATAAAAAAATTATATTATTTTATTTAGTTCAAAAAACGTAATAAAAATATTTAATTGCCATTTTACCTTTTTTATTAAATATTTGTAGCATATTTTTCTAGTTTTCATAAAAATTTCATAATATTTTCGACTTAAGTTCCGTTTTAGTTTGTTGTATTGCATCAGCTACTTTGGTGCAAATGGTAGAGGGGTCTACTTCAACACAGCAGAACGTCACTGAAATCGTGAGTTCGATTCTTGTGTGGCACCATTACATTTTTTTTTTAATTTTAAAATAAACCCGTAAGGTATGCACCACATTTTTATTTAAAAAAAGTTTTTACAAAACTTTACGAAATGTGATTTGTATATTCTACAAATTTTTTCGTAATGTCAAAATAACCAAAACTTTCGTAAAATGAACAACAGTTTTCGTGTATTTTACCAATAGATTATTATGAGTGTGGGCTTGTATAAACTCTATCAAAAAGTCAATTAAAAATTTGACAAATTCGTTTAACTAATTTTTTAAAAATTAATTAATCCATTCAAATGCAAAAAACATGTGTATAATTTTAACAAGCAATAACAAAAATACCAACTAAAATATATAAATGTTTGCATATGTTTTTTTTACTGTATGTATATAAATTTCTGTTTTTTTATTTTAAAAAAATTCGATATAGACTTTATAACTGTAAATTTGATTTGTCAACATTGAAAATAAATTTAAATCGAATTTCATATTTTTTCCATTTCACTGTAAATTCGAAAAGAAAACATCTGTACACGAACATAAATAAAATAAATAAAAATAAAATATTGTCAAATATTTAAGTGTCTATAAAAAAAAGTAACCTTTTTATCGTCAACATTTTTTATATAGAATATAGAATAAAAAATAAATAATAAAAAATGTAATAAACGCGTGTGTGTGTGTTTTTTTTTTGCCACATATGTACCTTTTCCACTGTAAGCTATTAAAACCATAGATTGCATAGATCTCAGACTCTTCAGCTTCTTTTATCAACAAACACAATTTTTCATACCCATTCAAATATTTTTTGTATAGGTATACCATGTCTGTCCAACACATTCTTATGAGTTACGTGCACTGTCAAAGAGTTGCAGATCTATGTAAAATATGATCAAAACATATCAGTCTCAATACTAAAAAATCAACGTTTGACAACTATGGTTGTGGAGATTTAGTTAAAAAAAGTTTAGTTTTATGTTTTGTGTTAAAAAAGTTTTTTCCAACTTACTTTTGAATTGAATGAATAAATATACACATATACACAGAAAACATTATCAACCTAAATATCTAATTAAAGATTTGATTTGAATTTAATTTGTTTATAACAAATATTTAATTGAATCAATTAATATTTTAATTGACTTTTAAATATACAAATACATATTTTATTTTAGACGAAATTATCATATTATTTTTTCATACACTGTATGCATAAAAATGCATTTGAAGTTAACAAACAAAACAAGCACACATACAAACAGACTCAGCATCAGAGAACGAAGCCGACATTAAATTGTCGCCGGCGGCGGCTAATCAAAAATATACTCGCCGGCGGCTGAAAGTCGACTAAAGCCGAACAATTTTCGGCGGCGGCGGCTAAACGAAAAAAAACTCGGCGGCGACTAAAAATCGACTAAGCCGATTGTTAAAAAATGTATTATAATTTAATTCTCTTATTTATTTGTAATCTAAGCTAATTTTACAAAATTTCATGTTTTCCAATATGTTTCTATCTTTTATGTATAGACTACCAAAATGCTTCCAGCATTCCGATAAACCCGTTAGGTTTACTTGAAACTTTGCCATTTTTTTTTTATATCATCTTTCTTTTAAACAAGTCTTCATAATATGCTATATCGGCAGATTTTGAAATAAATGTATTTACATCAGTAGAAGCATCTGAGTTAGAATCAGAATCAAATGAAATTGTGGGATTAGCTTGTGTAGTATGAAAAAAGTTTTTTATATTTTTTTGAGCCGTTGTAAGATTTGGAAAATTTACTTTTTCTTTTTCTAGTGAAGCGCAATATAACGGCACATTTAGCAAACGCTAGAGAATTCATAATGAAAACCTATGGTTGTCAGATTGGTGGGTACTTAAAGCCGGATGAAGGCTGAGGATTCTTAAAATAATTTGATTTTTTAGTTAAAATGAATTTAGATAAAAAAAAATCGGCTAAGCTAATATAGTCGGCTCAGCTGATATAGTCGGCTAACATTTTGTAGCCGAAATTAGCCGCTCAGGTCGGCGGCGGCTCGAGTACCTGAAAAGTGATCGGCGGCGGCTTAGCCTATAAAACTTTTAGTTTCGCGAGTTTTGTAAAAATAAAGCCATACACTGAGAGAATTATCTTCACTTCAGTAATGAATTTCTTCATAGCTTTAATGAAAATTATCGCTGGAACTCGTCCATTATAGCTTTTCATAGAATCAATGAAACAGGTTTCATTAAGATTTGTTTATGTTTATGAATCATTCCTACAATGAAGTGTTTTATAAAATTTATGAAACAGTTTCATACAATTTTTTTAATATTAAGAAGTTTAATTGAATTAATATAGCTCTTTATGGATGTATTGAAAAATGCATTGGGTTCTCTCCGATATTAATGAAATTTGGATATGTGATAAAAAAAAAAATAATAAGGAACACGTATTTTTTTTAGCGGCCCAATCTCATGTTTAGGGTATAAAAAGAGAGGTCAGAAATGACCACATTTTTCGTTTTTTTCGGTTGATTTTAAATTGTTCGGAGAAATTTTCAACAAATGGGGTACCAAATGAAAGAGCCTTTGGAGGCGCATTAAACTGGTATGCGAAACATGTCCGATAGCTTTCAAGTTTTTGTGTTATTTATAAAAATGTTTTAAGTGGTATTGATACTCGCGTTTAGTTCAAGAATTATAGTTGGATTAAGCTAAAAAAAATGTTTATTAAGTCTATAAAATTTAATCGAGTCGGGCTTAGAGCTTTTTCCGACATTCATAATTGCTTGGCTTTTATGTGACTTTTTCCGAACAGACTTTTAAAATATATTTGAAATATTTGAAATAAATGGCAACCCTAACAAAGTATTTAGGCATTATTGCTATCAACATTTTTGTTTGTCGAGTACATAAAATCAGCGTCCAAAAAAATCTGAATTGCATTAGCTTCAGGCATGTTTTCATACAAAATTGTATTAACTATGGCTCTACCTTTTAACCATTCAACGTGAAACTGGGCCGCTAAAAAAACGTATCCCTTATTTCTTTATTCTTTATCAAATATCCTAAAATAATATCCTAATTCACTAAGACCGGAGTCTCCCCACCGTTAGCCCCCCTCTTGATTTTTTAAACAGTTTAATTGAAGGCCAAAATTAATAAAAGGTTACTTGAAAATATAAAGAACTTTGTAAATTATTTTGATAACTTGAGAATTAAATCATAAAACTAAAGTTTGAAATGCATGAAAATTAAAGAAATTATAAAGTTGTATGAAAAATAAAAAATTAAAGGCCCAACTACATTTTGCGAAGTTGAATAAGGAACTGAGCGAGTGTATGAAAATACATTGAAGCACCCATATTCAGCTTAAGTCAACTTTCGTAAAGTTCCATAATTTAGTTTATTTGTAATCGAAACTCATCGTACTCAACTGAACCAAATTAAAAACATTTCACACAAGCAAAAGCAGAAGAAAATAAAAAAAAAAAAAACAAATAAAAAAACAAAAGATTTAATAAAAAACAAAAAAATACAGAACTTATTCGCAAATCTGGCGAAAATTTTTAAATTCAAATAAGTGTAATATGGTCGTTCTGAAATTCAAAGAAAAATTAACAAAAATGTTAAACTAAGTTTACTTACGGTAAGTCAATTGTGGTTGAAGCTTAAGTTTTTGAAATAAAATCATAGCTCCATATGAAATTTTCATTAAATTTATAAAGAGATAATATATAAAATCGAATGAATTTTTTTTAATGAAACTGTGAAATTTTATGCAAAACATTTTAATTCTAATAAAATATATTGGATATAATGAAATACTTCATTGAATCTACGAAAAATTAATTCTATTAAATTGTTTCATTAATATCATGAAGTATAATTCTTTCAGTGTAAAAATCAAAAAAAAAATTCAATTAAAAATTTGTTTTGGAGTTAAACTTTGAGTATCTTAACTTATTAAGAACACATTGCACAGTGGGATAAAGTAACAATGGAGCACACAAAAATGAATTACGTCCAAAGTGTTCCACAGTGGAGTATTTGAAAATATAAAAGTAATAATAATTAAAATTCTAAACTACTGATCCCATCGCACAGTGGGTTGAAACATAGGTAAACTGAGGATCAACTCAGGGAAGCCAATTATTGTTGATATAAAATTTTTTTTTTTGAAATAACTATACATTATTTTGTGAAAAAATATGGTTTTTGAAAAAAAATTGATAGAAAATATTTTTTTATTTAAAAAAGAAGAGAAAAATTATATGTACATATGTATATATTCATTTGAATCCGTTTTGGTTATGATTTTGATAATAGCTTTAGATATCTTCAACATCATCACCATTATCATTATTATGATCATTATCATCATGATCATAACCATCATTATCATGATCATCATGACCAGAATCCTCATCATCATTGTCGCCTTCTTCGGGTAGAATTAATAATTCCAAAGCAACCTGCGGTATTTTGTGTGTATTTTTTTTATATTAGTTTTACTCATCCTGGAAAAAAATGGATTTGAAATAAGCAGAAATCTATTAAATATGTCTTCATTAGTTTTTTCCCGGCTGCATTTACGCGCAAAGTATTCCCTATAGTTTTTAAAGTATTTGTTTCTAGCCTTTTGTTGGTCAATGATCAATCCAGTTCTTCCTTTGAACTCTTTTTGAATTCTTCTTTTTCTGTCTTTAACAACTTGTTTGTCATGATCTGACCTAGCTTGCCACATTTAAAGTGGTAATTTATATGCCACATGAAGAAGACACTCAAAAAACCTAATCCCGCCATGGAGAATAGATAAACCGAACTGAAATGTATGCTTGTTCACACTTCTGGCAATAATTTCATCAATTCAGTTGAAATCTTTGCTCGTATCACCCACAAACGTAACATTTTTGTGTGTATATTGTTTCAGTTATAGCATTACACACTTTGCCATCAATCACCACTAACACTAACCTACTAAAACAACGGAATCCTTCAGAGCTTTGATTTAATTTTCTACTCTTTCTTTTTCAAGTTGTGAAGTACTTACGGTTTCTTTCAAAAATTCAATGGGTCTACAAAATCTAGAAGAAGAAGGTCGAGGATTTTGCCAAATTGTTTTATTCTAACAAACAGTTTTTAATGGCACAATAGATGTTATAAATACCGCAGAATCACTAGCGTCAGATCCGTGAAATGCTTGTTTATAAGAGCTATGGCCCGAACTTCCCTCAAAGCCCCACTTAGAGTACAAAGTCATTTGCGATATTTCCTTGTTGTTTAATGAATCCAGTACAGAATTTGTACCATAACTAGACGCTCAGTGGTATGATATAACAGTCCTTGCAGACTTACTTGCGCTGATGTTTCAGAAATATTCACATGTTCTTGTTCTGGATAACATTTTTTCTTAGCTTCTTGGACTTTTGTATATGAAGGAAATTTATCAGGCGCAGCCTTTCTAATGATATTATATTGGTGTCGAGTTAGCTTCGCTTCTTCTTTCACAAAAATTTAAATAAGTAAAAAACGCGGTGTCTCTGCAAAAGTTTGGTGTGGAATATATAAGCTCAAATACTATATTAAAATGTCATTTAATAAAATTTGCTGGATCGCGATAAGAAATTTGTTGAAACTCTGTGTATATATGAAAAATACCCCAAATATTTAGCACTTTTTATTTATCTTTATATTTATCTAAAAAAAAATTATGTAATTATGTACCCAAATACCTGAAGTTGATGGTTCCATTTTAATATATTTACTTTTAGAACGCTTAATAAGAATTATCAGCACTCGAAATATCTCAATTTTCACTTTTAGGCACGACACGCAAAATTTTGAAAAATTATTTGATTTTGACCGCTCACAGTCAATAGAGTAATTTACTCAAAACAAAAGTTTTTGGCGAATAGTGATGTAGAATTTAATTACCTTTCACCCAGTGTCAAAAACGAATGTGTAGGATAAAGTTCAGCTTTTGAATTAATCCTCACTTTTGGTACATTTCAACCCTCTGTGCATCGGTATGAACAACATTAGAAAATGTAAAAGACGTGTTATTTTTTTATAATATTGTGATTTGTTCACCCTGTGTTAATACATGTTGTGTTTAAGGTTCTCAAAGTTGACTACCTCGTGTACATAAAATATTTGGGGCGCGTAACTTCTGTAAATATGGATCTTAAATTGTTGGGTTGGAGTAATGTACATAAAGAGAAAACATGAGTATAGTGATTATCTCCTCTACTTTAAAAGTTATTGAAATGTTAAAACTAAATTTTGTTTTTTTTTTGCCAGAACATTTTTGGTATATCTATCTAAACTTTATTATGTAATGGATCTGAAAACCTAAAATTCTAAGTACCTTGTTTTGTATGGTAAATAAATAACCACATTGAAATATTCTGCTGCTAAAATTTCAAATTAACCATTTAAATTAAATTTTAAAAAATAAAAAAAAATAACAAATTCTTGTTTTTTCTATGGACAAGCTTTACAAGCTTTTTTCAATAATTTATTAATAACAGCTAAAAACCGGGTAAAAAAAACGAAAGTGTTGCTTGTTAGTAAAACTATCATATTTTGCAAATATGTATCTTTCTTTCAAATCGAGAGGCACCAACAGCGCATTTAAAAAACAAATTGCATAAAAATTGCATTTCTTTTGACGATGAATAAAATGTATTCCTCAATAAAAAAAGAAGTTCAGTGTACCATTCCAATGCAATTAAATGGTGTTGATACAATGAATATTTAAAAAAATACTAATATCCCACTTTCACACTTTTTCGAGCATTAAACCGTGGATTTTTCGAAATTTGAAAAACTAAAAACTACAATCTTTAAGTTATTCCAAACAGTTCATTTAAGAGTCAATACATCGGTCTTTAGTGATACGGTATATTGATTCTTAATCAATTTTAAGCCGATTTGATAATGTCTACCGGTCAGTCAGATTAAATGGCGATCACAGCGCGAAAACGCAATTTATGTAAATTAATGAAAGTTTGGTACTCAAAATGAGCAAAATCGGTTGACCGGTTCAAAAGTTATGAGTGAAAATGTAAAGATAATTTTTAATAAAAATTGCTGTATTTCATAGTAATTCCATCTGGTGTATAAATAGTATGTCATATTTTCTCACCAGACGCATAGATGTGAATAATATTTTAAATTCAACTGAAATTTTAAATTCGCTTCAAAAATTATTTTTCACCACTCATTTTTTCACCACAAAAAGAGTTTTTACCTCAAGCATTTTTGTTTTACCACAAAATTTCCTTTTTACAACACCCATAATGTTTTTCGCCTAAAAAATAAACCGGCACCTGGCACATGAAAATGCATTTATTTTTAGATCCAAAAAATTGTGGCTCCCTCAGATAAATTTAAGGCACCCAGGGAGTTTAAACAAACTTAGTTTGGGTAGTCAAAAAACTGGGAATTTGCTCGCGAATTGCATTAAGGTCATTATTTAAGCAATCGTAAAATGAGTAAAATAAATGTTTTCAAACAAATGTTCTCCTGTACAAATTAGTTCTTATTTAAATTTTAACTCTATTAAAGTTAAAGTCCAAATAAAATTGTAATTTATGCCTGCGTTGCTATTAACCATAGTTATCCAAAAAAAAAAAAAAACTAAAAGCCTTTTTTTTTACTTTTCAACTCAATCGATTTTGTTGGCGGCAAGGGAACACATGTTAAAAAAGTCACCTGATCTATTCAAAATGTTGTGACAGCCGAATGGATGGTTAATAAACCGTCAAAAGGGTCTAAATTTTGTAATATCACATCCACACAATCTTTGTTGTAATTATAAATCTTTGTTATAAAAAAAATCATTAAATTTACAGTTAATTTTACAAAAAACGTCAAAACGTAGCTCAATTTTGTACCGTTTTTATATATTTTTAACCCATTTGTATGGTCTAGAGCAACCGAAATATACACATGTCGCAAATCGTGTATAACAAATCAACCACCCGAATAAAAAAAATAATATGATGCCATGTATAATGATGTTTAATTTATATAACGAAAGATATATTATGATCCGAAAAATGGTGGATCAAATTATATCGGATGTGATCTGTGATATATAACAAATTATATAAAATTTTATTCAAATTTTGACCCCATATAATCATATCTAATTTGATGTAGAAAGACATAATTTTTTATTTTTATATAATTTTTCATATATAATTATATCCTTCACATAGATACGTATTAATTTTAATTCATTAGGACTTCATTATTACATCACATATAAATAATTAAATTTAGTATTAATTAAAAATAAAAATAGCGAGCTTTCGTTTTTAAGTAATAAAAATATCAAAAAAATTTAACTATAAATTCAATAAAAAAAAATATGAGCATTGAACAAATTAAATTTTTGCTGGCATATAACGAACTCTGCCCTAAGGTAAATGGACTTGTTAAAAGTTTAAAATAAAAAAAAATTAAGTCCTCGTAATCATACTGAAATATATATAAAAAAAAATTGAATTTTTTTGACATGGGTTTATACTTAATTATATATAAATGAACTTAGGAATTTTTTCTTTTACATGGGGCTATAGTAAATTATATATAAATGAACTTAGAGGTTTTTTTCTACATGGAGCCATACTTAATTATATATAAATGAGATTAGAAAATATTTTTAACAGGTGTTCAAAGTTCAAATTGGTGCTCATGGTGTTCATAAGCTTAAATTAAAAATAAATAAATATTAAGGTCTTGTTATCATATTGAAATATATATAAAAACCTTATAATTTTTTGTTTACATGGGGCTATACATAATTATATATAAATGAACTTAGTTTTTTTTTTCTTTTACATTGGGCTATACTGAGGCTTATACTGGAGCTTAGAAAATATTTTTAACATGGTGCTATATAAAATTTGATATGATTTACTATAAAGCAATTTTTAATTATATATGATACTGTGCTAAAAACTTCCGAGCTTATCTAACTACATATGGTATATAAAAATGGGAATATACTTATTCATATTCTTTGTATATGACGGTATTTTGAAATTGTTACAATACACACAAATATTGTACCACACTTGACTATATATAATCATATATGTCTATGTAGCTAATATAATTTTCTATTAACTTTTTTGCTCTTGCATGTATAAGACTTATTATGTTTTTAAACTTCATTATTCTTAATAACAGAAGTTCGAATTACAAATTGTGATATTCTTACAGAAAATACTTTTATTTATTCATGTTTTAGTTTACGGCTTAGAGCAGAAAGAGTCAAAGAGTCCGAAATTTCATAAAATTCTGAAACAGTGTTAAGATTGGAAGATGGCAAGCCAATTGTGACAATATTTTGTTGTTGTTGTTTTTTCCTTGATATTTTAAATTTTGAATCTCGCTCCTAGACGAGGACAAGAAATTCTCATTGAGTTTGTGATTTAACATAACAAATATCTCTAGAAATTCTAATAACAAAGTCCCCTGAAGATTTCCTTGGGCAGGAATGAAATCCGGATAGGGACACGCCTACATCAGATTGTGGTTTCACAATTGTGTTAAATAAGTTTTAGGACTTTAGCACATTTAATTACTATAAATGGCAATTAATGTTATCCCGAAGAAAAAAAAAAAAAAAAAAAAAAAAAAAAAAAAAAATTGTGTTTGATTTTTGATTTTGAATTTGTGCCCATATAAATTGAAGAGCACCACAATTTTAACGGCGAAAATAATCCAAGTCGAGTCGGTCCGTTAGTCAATAAACGAAATGAACGTTTTCTCTACTTTTCTGGTACCAAACAAAAACTTATTCGTAATTAAAAAAAAAAAAAACTATAGAATGCATAAAAAAAAAACGCAATTTTTAAAAATCCAATCGTAATATATCGAAAATCGTTACTCTCTCCGATTTCAAAGGTTACTCCGATATTCAGCATACCAAATTAATAAAATATGATGTGTCGCATTTAAAGTAATTTAAGAAAAATTTCAAAAATCAGAAAACTTTATCGCAGGGTGCCATAGATTAAAACGAGTTTTCTTAAATTCGCACCACATAACTTGCAGACCTAGTGCTACAATAATAGCCACATTAATTGATAAAAATCAAAGTTAAAAAAAAATTCCGCTCTATTGTGCCGCACGTTAAAAGTAAAAGTTTTTTTTTAAGTTTTCTCTTTTTGTGTGTTTTAAAATAATTTTTTGTCTCATTTTCTTTTCAATTTCATTGTAAATAGTTGAAAAACAATTAAAATACAAACAGAAACTTATTATTTTCAAATAAGCAAATTTTTTAAAGTTTCGTTAACATAAAATTCAAACTTTTGTTTACACTTCATTTTATTATATTTTATATAAAAAAACAACGAAGGGAAATAATGATTGTCTGATTTTTATTTTATTTTCCGTATTTCCCCAATCATTCCTATGGAAAATGTAACAAGTTGTAAATATTGATTTCATTATTAAACCAACAATACATAGGCAATTTTCATGTTATGTATAACATCCGTTACAAATAACTACATATTCAAGAGAAAATTATTTACAGTGGTACATTAGCGATGTATTTTTTTTGTATGACGAAAATCGTTTTCGGAAAAGTTTAGTTTTTTATTGCGATTATTGTTGCACTAGTTTATAAATATTATAACTAATTAAGCAAGAATAGTTTTCCGGCAGAATAAAAACAGTAATAACAAAACATTATTTAATTCTTAACAATTTTATTTTATATTATATTATCCTTATATTTTATTTTTATTTTTGTCTTTGTTTTATTGAGCTAAAGATCCTTTATTTATAATCATAAGTATTTATTTTCCAATATTTCGTCTTCGCATTGGAAGACTTCTTCAGGGAAATTTTTGTATAATTAAAAACTTAAAAATAATAATTACAAAAAAAAAAAAAAGAAGGCGGGAAATAAAATATTTTCTAATGTCAAATTGAAAATTACCCCAGAAAACAAAGTATAAATAATTGAATATCATAACATAGCAAACAATTTTAAATTAATAGTTTCTTAAAATCTAAATGAGAATTATAATAATTTT
>CM037852.1:154599384-154618684 GCA_021234595.1 Delia radicum
TTCCAATATGTCCTTGGAGCCTGCAGATTTTCAAGTTTTAAAAATCTGACATTTTAATCGCTTATTTGGCTATTTTTTGATATGAATATTTTTGATAATTTTTTCTATCAGTACTTACTTTTATTTTTATATGTAAAAATTAAAAATCATAAAAAATTGGAAACACTGTATTATTTAACACGAAACTTATCGAATCTGTTCTCTGTGTGTATTTATATGACCCCCAACTAACATTTTAAGCTGAGATCATTCTTTTCATGTGTAAATTAATTAAATGCTTAGACAAACTTATGCATTCTTCCATTAGATGCTGCATAGTTTTACATAAAATATAATGTTTGAAACAAAAAATTCAAGTACATATATTTGACTGCACACTGAAAAAAAAAATCCGTTGGAAATCGAGCAGAATTATTATTTTTTTCTTTAACTGTAATACAATTTATATTATAATTACAAATATAAATGCATTAATAAAAAGATAAAGTTTATGATTTAAATTTTAATCTACAACCAAATGTAGGTTATTTCAATTCACAACCGAAATCCCGGGAAATACTTCGGGAATTCCCGTTAATTTTATTTCATAATGTTATTAATGAACATACTTTTTAACGAGTATAAATTCAAAATTGCACAGAGAGAATTTCTTTGGACGAGTTTTAATGAAATTGTTCACTAAACTAATGAAGTGTTCTACACAAAGTGAATTAAAAATTCATTTAATTTTATGAAAAAAGCTTTACAAATTTTAATGAAAGTTTTTCATTAGGTGTATGGAGTTTTTAATAAATAAATTAAAATTGTGTGAGATTTATTATTCGTTCGGTTTGAGATCATGACAAATTTTTCTCTAAATTAACAGAACAATTACAATTTTTATATGATAATTTACTTTGACTATTAGAAAAAACACTGAAAAAGTTATTAGACACTAGCATGAATGGAATGCATTTTCTGACATTTTCTGTGTTTTTTCTAATAGTCAAAGTAAATTATCATATAAAAATTATTATTTTCTGTTAATTTAGAGAAAAATTTGTCATGATCTCAAACCGAACGAATAAAATCTCACACATTAACTTATAGATCAACGATAAAATTCACTATTAAAATTAAAATTTTCAATAAAATTTATGAAACACTGCATTAATGAAAATGCAATCTCAAATTCAAAGTCATTCCATAACGAATGACTTAAATCAGTTTTATCGTCCCATATTGCTACCCCACCTTATGGATATTATTTTGATTTGATAACCTTCTGTAGAAATTGCTCGAATGTATTTTTGAAATCGCTTATTAGTAAGCATCGACTTATGGGTATAAAATACTAGCTCAGCCTACTCTCGTTAATCATCTTTCGGCTGCTATCAGCTACTGAGCCACAGTACTGAGAGATTTTAAATTTCTCTTTCTTAAATAATCAATATGAATGAGTCTGCACTGAGAAAATTAATTGAATTTCTTCTTCATGAAGATTGTCATTGAAACTCGTCCATTGGAACTTTTCATAGAATCTATGAAACAGGTTTCATTAAAGTCAATAAACGAATGTTTGTAGAATAAATGAAAATCTTCCTAAGACTATTGAATCATTCCAAAATTACGCAATTATAGCAATTATGAAACAGTTTCATACAATTTTGTAACATTAAGAAGTTCTGTGAATTAATAAAACTTTTCATGAATGTCTTGAAAAATACAAAAAAAAAAATAAGACAACGAACCTCCACACATGATTTTTTAAACAATTGGCTAGAAGTCCAAAATTAATAAAAGATTACATTGAAATAATACAGCACTTTATAAAATATGTTGAAAACTTAAGAGTTTAAATCTTAAAATTAAAGTTTGAAATTTATGAAAATTAATGAAATTATTATTATTATTAAATTTAATGAAAAATTCAAAAAATTAAGCCTTTAAAATATTTCATAGCTCCAAGAAAATTTTCTTTTAAATTTATGGAACCTTGAAATTTTATTAAAAAAAATTTATGAAAATTTCTTAATATTAATAAATTGCTTGAATATAATGAATTTCTTCATTAACGTCATGAAGGATAATTCTATCAGTGTATAAATTGTTTTTCAAGAAAAAACTCTAATAATAGTATTAACAAAAATAATAAAGGAATGTAATATGAAATTTTAATTTAAAATTTTAAAAATTGAAGATTTTGATTAAAAGCGGTGTAAAAATGTACCAATAAGCCCGATATAGTGCGATTTTCATATAATTTTGCTTGCTTCTGTGAATCAATCTTTTTAAAAGAAACTTTATCAATTAAAATGTAACATTAATCATTTTCTTACTGAACGAATTCCGCTTTCCTGGTAAATGAGAAAATCACATGAAAATAAAAACCCCGAAACCATTACAATCAGCGAACTTCTTCAAAAGAAATACCCTCGTATTTTAAAGCATTTTTCCAGTTAAATATAATGAAGATTCTATATAGCTTTTTTTAAAAAAAAAAAAAAAACTTATTGTACTTTTTGCCAACTAAGATGCTGATGATTAAAAAACCTGTTGGATTCTAAGTTGTATCTATAAAAAAAACCACCGTATTCTAAGCTTTGTTTGTCTATAGATAAACTCACATCTTCTAAAAAAGTTTACCTGTTGCAATCATCTAATTGTTACTTTTAGAAATATAAGTAGGATTCTGCAAAATAGGTTTTTCTATTTTATAAATCAAATGAACCATGACTCATGTAAAATAGTTTTTTTTTAATATATAACTTTCATTATATTTGTTTATTTTTACATATAAAGGTGATTTTTTTGAAAGCTTCGGGCTCGATTTAAAAAAAACACATTAAGTTTAGAGAAATTTATGAAATCTTTATTTGAGTTGATAGATCGATCTATATATTTCAATGTTAAAGATGATTTCATGTAAATGTTGACTGCGGCTTCACCTCAAATACGTTGTCCATTTTTGAATACTCTCTCCAACATATCGGCCGGCATCTCACGAATAAATTTCCAATATTTTCTACCAGTGCGTCAACCGTTTGCGCGCTTGCCTCTACAGACATGAGGCTTAACATAGCCCCACAAAACATAGTCTTAAGGCGTTTAACATCGCACGATCTAGGCGGCTAATTGACCGGCCCCAAACGTGTAATAAACTGTTCACCGAACTCGCCTTTCCATTGGGCCATTGCCATCATCATGTTAAAACCAAATGTCACCCAAGTTCAGCTCTTCCATTTTGGGGGAAAAAAAATTTGTAATCATCACACGGTATCGCTTGCCAATTAACTGTAACGTTTCTGCCTTCGTCGTCTTTTGAAAAAATACGGTCCAGTGATGCCCATAATTCACACCAAACAGTTAATTTTTCAGAATGCCTTGCAGTTCTTGCAATGCTTCTGGATTCTCTTCACACTCAAATACGGCAACTTGCCTTGTTCACGTATTTCATTCATACAGAAATGAGCTCGTCGCTGAACACAATTTTCCGATAAAAAAAAGTGGATCATCATCCCAACTTTGCCAGCAAGCATTCACCAAAAGTTAGCCATTGTGGTTGCTGAAGTGACTTTCAATTTCCTGCACCAGCTGTATTTTAAAAGGTTTTACACCCAAATCCTTCCGCAAAATTCTCCACGTAGTGGAGTAACATAGGCCCAATTGCTGCGAATTCACGGTCATGAACAACACTGGCGGATACAGCTGCTATATTTTCCACTGTCCTCACTCTACGTATGCGTGCTTTATGACCAATAATGTAAATTTGGCGCGAAATTTATTCACAAGATTCCGAATAGCTGCCTCAGAAGGTCGCCCAGACTGACCATAATTGGAAAAAGTAGACGATGCTCTTTTTTATGATATTTTGATAATAAAATTAAAAAAACTTGTAAGCGTTGTTTGTCAATTCGTGGTTAAATTATAGACCAAACTGAACATGTTTAACTGTAACATGTTACAACACGAAAACTACTGAGCTGCCAAAAATAGTGTTGCCAAAAAGAAAGTTGGTAAAAAATCACCCTTTAAAAAAAATTTAAATTTGATGGAAACAATGTTTTATTTCATTCGGTAGGAATTAGTAAAATAATTCGGACGGATCTGCTGAACGATTACTTTTCTTTGGATAGCATAACTGAAAATATGGATTGCTGCCAGGGACCGTAAATAATGATTATTGTTCGTTTTATTAAATCAAAAAATCAATCACTTAGAAGAGACATTTATTGCACCATTATTATTATTTTTTGACAATCTTTGCATATCCGTCATGATTTTTAAATTTTTGATTTTTAAAGTTTTCTTCAATGGTAATGATTATTTTGAGTAATAATAAAAAAAATCAGCCATAATCATTATTTTTGAGCAAAAAAAAATAAAACTCAAAAATAATCATTATTATGATTTTTATTTTTTCGCTTAAAATAAAACTCACTTTCAATGTGTGGGATGGACATATCTCAGGAAGGAGGAGGAGCTTATCCAAGATTATGGTATCAATCTCTTCTTTGGAAGATTCTCTAGCAGATTAATGTATCAATCATATTTGTGGGTGGGGGTTTAAGGGGTTATTATTAATTTCAAAATAGGGCTTTTTTGCCGTAAAGTCAAAATCTGGAAGCTCGATTTTCACCGTAGACGTATGTCTAGTGGACTTTTTTGCTCAGTACAATCCCAAGAATCAGAAACGCGAAGCCTCCCATTAAGATTTTTTCCTTCCATACTAATTGCCCCACCCTAATATGTATATATATTTACACCTACATGAAAGTGAGTTTTATTTTGAGCGAAAAAAATAAAAATCATAAATAATGATTATTTTTGAGTTTATTTTTTTTGCTCAAAAATAATGATTATTGCGGATTTTTTTTTATTATTTCTCAAAAATAATCATTACCATTGAAGAAAATCCTTAAAACTCATAACATAATCATTATTGTGTAATTTTTATTATAAAACTCATAATGATTACGGTCCCTGATTGCTGCAACGGAATAATGTGATTAGTACACGTAACTAACAAAATTCGGTTGGCAATGAATTCGGTTATCACAACGAATTTGTTTTCTGTGTGTAATCCTGTATTTACATTTTAAAATAGGCACTATACTTATACCCTAACTAAAACACACACTTGCATAGAAAGCAGCTACTATATTGTGTGTGACGTTATAGTTAAACGCTTGAGAGCAAAATAAATTACAAGGCTGCACTCAGAGCAAAAAGTTAGTAGAAATATTAGTAAAGCCGTTAGTAATCCAAAGTTGCTAGTTTTAAACTAATTTTTAGTTCAAATTGAAATTCAAGTTAAAAATTTTGCTATTTTGACAAAATGAAATACTAAATTTTTAAAAAAAAAATTTTTTGCTGAATTTAATAAATTCTCAAAATATTATTTTGATTATCAAATCCAGCTGAAGTAGTTGTAATGCAATATTTGCGTTTCAGTATTTGTATTTTTTTTTATATTTTGTCAGTAGAAAATCCAAAAATGTTAAATAACATTTATGCAATGGGTTTATTATGAACAAATAAAAATAATGCTATAAAAAATATTCAAGAGTTTTTTTAAAAAAGGGAAAAGCAAATCATTTTTCTCTTAATTTAACTACTATAATAAGTTTTTTATATGTTTATAATAGATTCTTTATAATGTTAAAAAAATTAATAAAATAATTTAAATAATATTTTTTTATTAGCAATGAGTAGATACTGAAAGCATTGCAAAAATCAGAGCTTATTTAAGTAAATTTTTTTCTTATTTTTCGTTATTTTCATTGTTTTATATTACGCTTCAGTCTTTGACATAAAGCATTCCGATGTACAGGAAAAAGAATATGAAAAATAATAAAGACAAATGAAAGACAGATACAACTCTGTATTTTGTTATCTTATAAATACAGAGCTGCATTGTAGTTGTGTTATTATACACAGAAATTAAATTAGTTGGAAATCGGTTGAAAA
Source organism: Delia radicum (assembly GCA_021234595.1). Lineage (NCBI taxonomy): Eukaryota > Metazoa > Arthropoda > Insecta > Diptera > Anthomyiidae > Delia > Delia radicum. The sequence goes on from CM037852.1 coordinate 154,605,334, forward strand.
TATATAAAATCAGTTGCACAATAAGAAATGTTTCACCAATTATAGTATTATCCCAACAAGAACAATAAAACTAATCCTCTATTTCATAATTGGTAATACAACCAAATTTATTCTGCTGTATTTCAATAATTGGTAAACCCAAGCAATACTGAACTAAAAAAAAAATTGATAATAATCGGTAGACCCAACTGTTACAGTAAATAAAAATTAGTAGTTCGAGATACCAATGAATATTATGAACATATTTTTAGCATTTTCTTTTTAATAAAGTGTCAATAAGTTTATGGATTTTAATGAAAATTAAAATTATTCAAGCATACACTACAAGGTGGCGCAAAATAACCTTCCGATGTTTTTTGGCTATAATTTAAAAAAAAAAATGAAAAACTTTGATTCTTCTTGTGGATTATTTTTATTTGGTATTTAATTTTTTTTACATCAAGTCGAGAATATGATGTCATGTAAATGGCCGCCGCCACAGTTGATTGTCATTTGAGCCCTTTTTATGGCATTTTCCATCACTTTGGCCAAAACTTCCGGCGATAGGTCCTCACATTCTTGACGGATATTGTCTTTAAGAGCTGCAAGAGTCTGAGGCTTGTTGACATAAACCCGCGACTTCAAAAAGCCCCACAAAAAGAAGTCTGGAGCGGTCAAATCAGGGCGATCTCGCTGGCCAGTGCAAATCGCCAAAACGGGAGATTAGGCCGCCCGGGAAATGCATCATTCAGCATATCGGTTGTGGCACGTGCAGTGTGTGCCGTTGCACCGTCCTGTTGGAACCACATGTTTTCCAATCCCAATTCATCAAGTTGCGGCAAAAAGAACTCGTTGATCATTGCTCTGTAGCGCTCACCATTCACAGTAACCGTTTGGCCCGCGACGTCTTCGAAGAAAAAAGGTCCGATGACTCCTCCAGCGAAAACAGCACACCATACAGTGACTTTGAGCGGGTGTAATGGCTCTTCGTGGGTTACACGCGGATTTTCAGTGCCCCAGAAGCGTAAATTTTGCTTATTTACGTAGCCGCTAAGATGGAAATGGGCATCATCACTCATGATTATTTTTGATGAAAAATCGACCGATTATTGGTCAAATAAATAGTCACCAATATTCCGCGTTCTGGAGCAGTGTAACGTAACATTGTTTATTAACGTGTATTTCGCATGTGTTTACTACACAAATGTCAAACAGAACTGACATTAGGGCCAATCGCAAAATTTATAGCATTTTCTGATAGGAGGATTAATTTTGCGCCACCTTGTATATACTCTATATTTCAAATTTATTAATTGACCACTTTCAGGAATGTGTTGATAGATCTATTTCGGGAATTTTCTAGGTTCCCATCATCTGAACACGTTTTGAAAAAAGTGACAATCCCATGCAAAACATCAAACATTCACATAACCTAGTTTTCGCACTCAATGAGCTCGAAGTTAAAGAATAAACTTGAATAATTTTCATTGCACATCTTAAAGTCGAAAAAACATAAGTTTAATTTTTAACAAAAATTATATCAAACTTATATGGCATTTATTTGACATAAAACAAAAAAATATAAGGATGTTAATCAACACAGAAAATGCAAAAAAATCAAAAAATTATAAGAGAATATTGTTTTGAGTTAGTACAATTATAAAAATACATAAAATTCCAGTATTCTTACAAATATGCTGGTCTTCTCTTTTTCATTTCAAACAATCTGTGCAGAAGAACAATTAAAATATAATATTGCTTGAAATAAGATTTAGAGTCCGAAGGTACTCGTATGCAAAGGAATCCTTGAAGAATACATTAATATATATATCTGGAATCTCAGTAGGAAAGCTATTTCAGAAAAAAAATTAGAAAATTTGAGGCTGAAAATTTGAATGGCTGAATATTTAGCATATTAATTTAGGTTTTTGATTTTTGCATTAGTATTTTTCAGGTTAATAATTTTTTATCATGTACTGATTGTTAGTTTCTATACCTAATAATATAATTAAACAGAGTTATATGGGATACAGTGTTTTATTAAACTCGTAAGTAATTATATATACAATTCGGTGTAGGGAGTCAGACAATGTGTAGTGAGTCAGACATAGCTGCAGCCGAATACTGTTATAGTACATGGGACTACCTAAATTCTGTTGGCGACAAATTCAGTTGCCACAACGAATCTGTTCTCTCTGTGTATTTATAATAACAGTTTTCACGAATAGATACAGCTTAGTTTTCATGCAAACACCTAAAAATTTAACTTTTTTTTTTTTATTTTATTTTTAAATTCATCTTTATTAAATTATATATTATATACATATTTACATTTTCCGAGATTTTATCCATAGATATTACAGCGAGTTATATTTTTAATCACAGAGATTGACTAATTTTATATTCTAACATTTTTAAAGGAAAAATAGGAAAACCTTTATATGAAAAAGAAAGTTATTCAAATATAATTAGAAAATATATATGTATACAATTGCATTATCTAAAGTAACAATGCATTACATACATATCATTTCAATTTGGTGATTTTCGTTTAAAGCTACCCTATTGCCGATTCTCTACATTCTCTTATCAGTTGATAAGATGAATTTTCCACTTTTTCGTAATATTTATCGTTGAGTCTCTTTATGAAGTCATCAATTCGTTCATATCCAGTTTCGTAGTGAAGAAGCTGCATAGAGTGTCTTCAGTGTTTGTTGTGTATGATCTTAGGACATTTATTTTGAATAATCTGAAGTTTCTTCAGATGAGTTTTTGCTGCTTTATACCAAATGGGACTTGCATATGTCAAAGTTGGTCTTATCACACTTTTGTATATTAAATTTTTGTTCTGTAGGCTGAGCGAAGAGCGTTTGTTCAGTATAGGCCATAGGGCTCTGATAGTTTTTAAAGTTTTCTTGCAAGTTTCGTCAATGTGCCTTGAAAAATTAAGTTTCTTGTCCAGACACATACCTAAATATTTGACATCATTTTGAATTGTAAGGCAATCGTTATCAAAACTTAGCTGACGACTTGGTAATCGCTTGGGAGAGTTGTTGTATGGAAATATGATAGACAGAGTGTTGTTAGGGTTGATTTTAATTTTCCACTTGTAAAAATATTTTCTGCAAGCAGCAAACCCCTTTTCCATTTTTTTTAACAATGCCTTAGTGAGTTTGCTTGACGTAATTAAAGCGGTATCGTCTGCGTAGTATGCCTAAAAATTTAACTAAAATTAGTAGTTTCTATAGTTTTTTGCTGTTTTTATTTTACTAATATTTATCAAAAAAAAATTTAACTAACTTTCAGTAACTTTTTCTGTTATTTTTACAGACTTATTTGTATGAGTGTATTAGTAAAATACTAGCCCATGAAAAGTTATATACTTATACCGTAAAAGAGCAGTATAATTGAAAGTTTGGAGTAACATATTAATATTGAATTATATAATAATGGTTTGCATAGTGTCCCATGTAGGGAGCCAAAATTTCAACTGGCTCTGTTTCAGAGGGAGGTAAAATGTGACATTTCCACCCACCAAATATATATATTTTTTAATACAGAAATGTAAAAGATATAAGAAAAGTTATTTAAAAAATGTTGTAACTTTCTTTCCCGAACTTTTTCCTAGAACCACGCCTGATTTAAATCAATCGATTGCTTCCATCTTTTAAGATTTTCATATAAATCTTAATGAAGCTGTTTTATTTAACCTAAAAAAAATACTTTCAAATTTATCCTTACATAAGCTTTTTGGTGTAGAGTATTGCATATTTCTTAAAAACTCTTTTTACTAAAACTTTTTAATTTTGCAATTCATTCCCCGTTAAGGCTCATGTAGTTACACATGTGATGTGACTTGTATAATTTGTGTAAATGAGCTCTGAAAGCATGCAAACAAACACAGCATCATGATGCATACAAAATCAAGAAAACATGTGTCTTAAGGTGTCCCTTAAAAAAAGGAATTGTCTATTTTCTATAAAAACATTCTTCCAGTGTTGTTCTATTTAGTATCAAATGTTTTTGGTTGGAAAACTTTAACCATTTAACCGGAAAAATCCAAAATTTTGAATAAATTTTTTTATAGTTTGAAGCATTCTAACTTTCTATACTGATCACTAAAATACGTATTTTAGTGATCAGCATTTGTAAAGTAGAAAAAACGGAAAAAACAAGATACTAGAAATTAGTTAAAAATGACGTCCCGATTTAAAAAAATAAATAATATGATGCAACAAAGAAATGCATGAAGTTTGATATAGCCTTATATCTAATTGAAATATAATTTGATCCGAAAAATGCTGGATCGTATTGTATATAATAGGATTAAATTACATTGAGTTTGATAAAATTTGATACGACTCAGTGGTGTGAAAATAAATTTGCAAAATTAATAGATATTATGACCCGATTATTAAGAGCCCCCATTTACATTTAACGTCCAGTTAAATTTTAACTTTATATGCTTAACTATTAAACATTTGTATGTCAAACCTAAATATTTGGAGTTTATTGCTTTGAATTGTGATCTTCATTTAAAATAATTTCAATATAAAATTTAGAATTAGAATTAGAATTTTCTTTATTATGAAAGTTTCTTAGGTATTAATTAACATATTATTAATAATAGTTTAAATACATAAAAAGAAAAATATTAAAGAGATTAACGACATGTTTTCATGAAAACGTCTGTCGAACGATCACAAACAAATATCGGCATTTAATGCAAAAATAAAATTTGATTATTAAAATTATGACAAATTTAGTTAAATTCTGTTATTAAAAAATTTTTATAAACTAACGCACATTTCAAATATTTCACTCAATTCACCCAGTCTTCTTCCGCTAGGTATATTTCCGAAAAATAGCATATCTAAATTCTTTTAGCATAGGACAGATACCAAAAAAAATTTTGGAATGTTTCATGTTCCTGTAAATTGCACAATTTACAAAAATTGTCTTCGTTTGCTGCGCCAAATCTGTTATAATTTAGTGCAATTAACTCACTGCGTGCTTTAAATATCCATGTGATTTGATCAGTTTTTAAGTCATCATTAAAGTAATGTAATCCTCTTTCATAATCTAGATGTTTGTAAATTCTTAGGGTGGTTTTTGATTTACTCTCCAATCTGTCATTAAAAATATTAATTTTCAAGTTACTTAGTAATTCCGTACTAAAGTAATTCCATTGTTGTTCCGTGTGGTTTGTTTCTGGCCATTGTATGTTTAAGGAAGTAGCTTTTGATTTTACTTCGTTTATCCAAAAAACGTTACGACGCAATAAAATTAGGGATAGTTGCTGAGGTAATCTATTCTGTGTATAATTATACATTATCCTACTTAAATATTTAAGATGAAGTCCCAAAGATGATTGTCTTCAGCAGCGGTTTCTAACATGAGAATGTAGTTTGGGGTGAAGCTAGGTAAATGTAATATTCTTTTCATGAAATATCGTCGCAGTTTATTAACGTCTTCAAATGTCTAAAGCCCCACACCTGAGCTGCATAGGCTTGAATTGGCCTGCACACTGCAAGATAAACTTTCCACTTCATTCTTAGGTTTACATCTTGTTTTGCCTATCAAACTTTGCCATGTTGAGTTTATTGCAATTTTTACCTGATTATTTATTTTTTCCACATGTTTGTTAAACTTGAGTTTTGGTGTGAAGATAACTCCCAGGTAGTTAAATTCAGGGTATATTTTTACCTCATCTCCATTTTTCTTGTTGACTTAGTCGACCACCATTTCTGAATACAAAAATTTTGGATTTGTTTAAATTAACTTCCAGATTCCACATGTTGCACAAATTTTCAAGGTTTGTATCATTTTTTGCATTACCGTAATATCATCCGATAATATGACTATGTCGTCAGCATAGAGTAAAGTCGTATATTAATAGTTTCCACCATAAGTCCACCTTTCAAACAATCATGTAAATCATTAATGTACAGGGCAAAAAGTAATGGTGACAGTAAACACCCTTGTTTAAACCCCTAATTTTTTTTGAAAATATTCTGAAAAATCTTAACCAGTCCACACGGCAGATTGTGTATTAGTATATATTCTTTCTATGAACTGAACAAATTTGTACGATACTCAGATCTTAAAGAGCTTATAAATCAGAGCTTGTCTTGAATATATATTTTCAATGAAAATTTTGGAGTTGATATAACAATTTTGAGTAGAATAGTTATGGCTTTCAATACAAAAACGTCACTTTTTTACAACTCAAAAAAAAATATTATATATTTTTACAATACATTGTTTTTTTTTAATCTCCCGTGACGTATGGTAAAAACACATTGTACAAAGCAATTAAATATGTCGCTTTACGAAAAAGTACAGCGTCAAGTAATATTATATCATACTATGCATTATGTCATACTTAACTACATTAGATTTTACGAATCTGGATTACATTATACAAGATTGTACTCGTGTCAACAACATTTTTGCGATACCTACATTCCAAATTTAAACTTTCTATCTTCAACGGTTAGTGCTGGCAGATTAAGAAGGATTGCCCCATTTTCACACCCCAATTTAAACTACATTTTTATTGAAGTTTTCAAAATTATCTTACTAATGAACATGTGAACGCAGTTTGGACAGTCCAGCAAGAAGGAGATTTTTCGCCTTTTGAACCTGAATTTTTACTAAGCTCCTGCGAAAATTCCAAAGGTAAATAAATTTAAGTTTTTTTATAAAAATGGCATTGGCACCCAAGGGCTTCCCCAATTTTGTTCCTCTAGCGAGAATCAACAAAAATTACGTCTACGCGGATGGCTAGAAGGGCCGAACCAAAACACCAAACTTTAACTTCCCAGCTTTTGTAGTTTGGCCAGGATATTAAAAGGCATACTTTTTCTTGTTTAAATCCAATGGTTTCACCAGACCTTCACGGAGGAGACATCTCCTTTATGCCTCTTCTCAAAATAATTTTTAAAACACCCGTCAAAGTGGATGTCTACTGGGGTTTACTAACCCAAATACAAAATTTTGCGATCCTTGTTTAAGAGGTTTGGCCAAGATTTCAATGAGGAAAATTTTTAATCTTTTAAGAATATTTTAAAACGTTCCGGGCCAAAATTCCAAGAGGTATCATAACAGAGAATAATCCCATATTCTAAGGAACATATAATTAAAATTTAAAATTTATAGCCACAGGGGGTTTGCCAGGCCGCCAAGAGGTATAGTTTCCCCTTTTTGTCCCTGAATGTAAGAATTTTTAAAAATCCCCGTCGTAGATGACTACACGGGATTAGAAACTAGCGGTCCATTTTTTAAGGTTTCGGCATGCCACCTATGCTATGACTTTTCTAATTTTTCCATTTCCCCATGGGAACATCTAAAAAATCCCATCTAAGCAAATGTCTATGTGGTATTAGGAACCCACACACTAAATTTTAATTTCCTTGCTTTAGCTGTTTGTTCAGGTCGTTAAAGGGGAACTTTTCCTTCTTATGACCCTCCCCATAGGAATTTCCAAAAATCGTTTCTGGAGGATGACTACGTTGTATAAGGAATGCACATACCGAATTTTAAGTCCTTCGAGTGAACGGTTTTACCAGGCAACCAAGAGAAAATTTTCCTCCCTTTGGGCCGCTTTCATAACACGTTCCTGGCAAGAAATACAAAAGGTAATATATTCAGTAAGTATAACATAATATATATTCAACATGATTCTTAAGTAATATTCTCTTCAATTTTTAATGTACAAATAAAAGGTGAAACAAACTTAAGCGTGTTATAGTTGAAAATCGACAATTCGTTATTCAAGAGACACCTTAAGGCATATGCGAACTATATATTATTTTTAACTACGTTTAATGGCAACTCCACATTCAAAATACACTGAAATAATAACATTAGTTAATAACGAATATTAGTTTATTTTTAGATGTTAAACAAGGATCTGGTCCCAATTTCTGGCAAACTTTAGTGGGTTTTACAATCAATGACAATAAGCCTATTTTTAAGTATATATAAATATATTTCGCATTAGAAAAGTTTGAAAATGAAACTTTGCTCTGTTTGTTTCATTTCAATATCTAATAACTCTCTAGATCTTAATGTCCACTGTTCACTTCCATTGTAATCCCTTAAATATTCTCTACATACTCTTGAGAGCCAGCGAGTAAACTTTCTTGTTCTCATATGAAAAGTGTTTTTTTTTTTAATTTTAAATTTTGACCAAATTTTTATTTGGTTGCAAGGTTGCTTTGTATATTGAAAGTTGGAAGAAAGATTTTATTTGCATAAACTGATAAAAATTCATACGATAAATATACGAAGCCTTTTGTACATTGTACGAAATATTTCTTTATTTTGCAACACAAAATCTTTCGTAAAATATATGAAATCTACGAAAGTTGTGTGTGTATTTTATGAATATATTTTTGTATTTTACCAACGAATTTCGTTGTTTCGCACACGGACATCTTTTGTGAATTATACGATATTATAAAATTTTTATGTGCAGTTTTTCGCACCACCAAAAACTTTAGTTAAATACACGAAATTACGAAATTTTGTAAACAAATTAAAAATAATTTGTTTATGTTTTACGAAAGAATTTCGTTATTCCGTTTACTTTAGTATGAAACAATTTTATAAAATACAAGACTTTTTTATATTAAAAAAAATGTTCTTATCTTTTTCAAATAAAAGTTTATCGATCATTTATGAAAAATTTAAAAAAAATTTAATTATTAGATTTTCTGTGTAACTTTACATAAATAATGTTATTTATTTAAAACAAAAATAGGTTAATATGCCATTTGACTCATTTCGTAAAAAAACAAAAAAAAATATTAAAATTTCGAACTCTACCCTCTTCAATTTATCCAAACTTGGTGTGGTAGGCAATTGTCATATAAATCGAATAAGTTTTAGGTTGTTACCTCTATCGGTTGTGGAATTATCGCGTTTTAAAATATGACAAAAAATTGAAAATTTAACAACAGTAGTCGTACTTAATCATCCGTATTTTTTTAAATGTTAAAGCTATGTGTTTCAGTGATGCCTCATTTTAAAGCCACAACGAAAGCGACAAAATAATTTATTGATGGGAAAATCCATTTTTTTTCTAAATTCCGCGGATTAAACCGCTGTATTTTAAAAAACTGTATTTTCTTGATTTCTTGGTTTACTTTATGTTCCCAGTAAAATAGTAAAATCCAAATAACTGGTTGCAGAACACCTTATACTGTATTATAACAGGTTCTAATTTCTGTTCTGCAACTGGTTCTTTTTATATGGAGTTTGTCCTAATTGCAATAGATTCTTTACCTCCAAACAAGAACAGGTTGCTTTAGAACCGATTCTAGAACCAGTTATAGAACTGGTTCTGTGACAGTGACATCTTACACTTCGACTCCCAGGAACCTGTTCTAGAACCGGTTCCATGTAACCGATGGTAAAAGAAGTTGTTCTAGAACAGGTTCAAAGGTAATCTGTTCTAAAAATATTGCTGGGTTAATTATAATTTATTCCACTATGCCGTAAATAATAAGTGGAGCCATTACGGTATTCAAAGTTATGGATAAAAATCTAAAAATGTACTAAATATAGTAGAGAAAAAGACTTACACAAAAAAAAAATAGTTTATTTAAAAAATAAAAATAAAAGTTCTGCAAAAGTAATTGCCCCTATCTTCTAAACGGTGTACAATCATTTTCAAGGCACTTAAATCGTAGTTTTCCTGGTTAACAAACATAATTCACTTCTTGACGGTGAATGATATTTTTCAGAATCAGTGGTTCAAACCGCTGTATTAAAATAAACTGGTTTTCAAAATTTTTAAAAAAAATATATAAATATTATCTTTAAATTATTCTTCTATAGCGTCGCAACATGTTTCTACATGTTTCCTATGTGGTACTTCTACATGTTTCTGAGTTATCGGCTTTTTAGTTAAATTTGTTCACACTACACAGGGATTTTTACACGGCATTGGGAATTAATTTTTAATTAACATATATTTTTTAAAAAATTTTAAAAAACAGTTTTTTGAAATACAGCTTTTTTGAACCGCGGTTTTCAAAAACAATGCATTTTGCCGTGGAGAAGTGAAAAGTTTGTGTGCTCTAGTAAAACCACATTTGAGGTATCTTTGAAATGAGGTATCAACGACTCTCGTAGATTAGGCTTGAAAGATACACAGAAGAAATTATCAACCTATACTATCTAATTATAGACTTGATTTTAATTAGATTTGTTTCTAAACAAATATTTAATTGAATCAATAAATACTTTAATTGAATTTTAAATATATAATACATATTTTACTTTAGACGTAATTCTCAAATTATTTTTTCATACACTGAATGCTTAAGTAGAACATTTTCAGTATCAAATACCAAATACATTTGAAGTTTACAAACAAAGCAAACTCACACACAAATACACAAACAGACACAGCATTACCAAAAACACACATACCAACGTATGGTTCACACACTGTTTTTGTGAGTATCATTTATTTGTTCTTTGTAGAAGTTATTTATAACTTTTTTCCTTTTTAATTTTCAATAAAAGTTTTAATTGATATTATCATTGCAGTAATAGGTGCAAAATCAATTAAATATAAATTGATTTAATCAATTTTCTAATTGAAACTTGTTTTTAGTTTTTTCAGTGTACGGAATATTATGTACGACCATTGTTTAAAAATTTTCAAATATTTTTCAGTGTAGAGAAATTTTATTTTTTCAATGTAAAATATTTAAACATTTAAAATTTACATTAAACATCAGTGGTCATAAAATTTCAAATAAAATGGTTTTGCATTCCTTTGCATTTTGGTGAAGGTTTACTTTAATGTTATGTTAATGTGCATCTATTAAAGTTTAGGAAATTTCAAATACAGAATAAAACATTTATAGTCAAAAGAGACAAGTTTAGAATTTGCAAAAGCATTTTAATTATTTAAAACTTAAGCATTCAGTTTAACATTAGCAATGAGAATTATTTTATTGTATTGGATTATATTGAAAGTGTCATAGGGAGATTAGACTGCGAAATTAATCTACTTGATTAAGTTTAATCCACCATTTTAATGCTCCTTATTTAGAATTTAGAATTTACATTCCCTATGAGTTACCGAAATTTTGGAATTATATGTGTGAGAAGATTTTAATTTGTATACAAGTTTTACTGAAACTGTTAGATTTCTAACAACTGATAAATTATACATTAGGGTGGGGCGATTTGAACATCTTAATGGGCGCTTCGCGTTTCTAATTCTTGGGATTGTACTGAGCAAAAAAAGTCCACTAGACCATACGTCTACGGTGAAAATCAAGCTTCCAGATTTTGACTTTTTAGCCGTATTTTGTGAAAGTAACAATGTGTGGGATGGACATATCTCCGGAAGTAGGAGGAGCTTATCCAAGATTATAGTATCAATCTCTTCTTTGGAAGATTGTCTAGCAGATTAATGCATCAATTATATTGTGGGTGGGTGGGGTTTAAGGGGTAAATTTTTAAAATTTCAAAATAGGGCTTTTTTTGCCGTAAAGTCAAAATCTGGAAGCTCGATTTTCACCGTAGACGTATGGTCTAGTGGACTTTTTTCTCAGTACAATCCCAAGAATAAAAAACGCGAAGCGCCCATTAAGATTTTTTTTCCTTCCATACTAATCGCCCCACCCTATTATTCATATTTCTTATATGTATTACATCCACCCTAATTTTGCTTAATTAAATATTTTTTTGATTTATATATATGTATATATTTCGACCTTTTCCAATTAAATTTTGTATTATTTTAGAGTTATTCTAATCAGGCTTTCAAGGTTATGAATTTTCTAAACGTAAATAAAAGAATTTTTTATTTCATTTTTCGTATTCCTACGTTTCGTCGGTATTTTCCGACATCCTCAGGGATTCGTTTTTTATTAAATAATTAGTCTTCTCGTCAAATTTACATCATTTTTTTGTTTTGTTTATAATTCCAAATAATAATATTAAGAGGACACTAATGCACAGATATAAATAGAAAAAATGTAATTTAATTTAAAGAAAACTTTGTCATTATACCAGTACTACTCATTAGTTGTACACTATGCAAAAAAAAATATTCCCAATTTTAAAGAAAACACTTACAAGGAATTTTACACCTGTCGACAATATTCCATTTAAAAATAAAATTAAATAAAAATTTCTTACAGTTTTGTATTACAGTGTATAAAAACTTTATAGTCATTGCGGCAACAAAAGAACTATTATAGACTACAATTGCAAAGTGAATACGAAAGTACGAAAGTACAATTTAAATTTAAAATATTTTATTGTATGCGAGCTTAAAAGCATGATACTTCGTTACCGGTAGTTTTATATATCGGAATATATTAGGATGGAATATTAATTATTTTATTAACGAATTTATTCTTTTAATAATTTGTTTATACTTTTTAAGTGGATGCTTTGGAAATTTCCAGTTTAAGAGTTTTAGTATTAAAAGAATTACATGTGGTAGTAAAGTTGAAACTTCTGTTTTTGTGAAACCTAATGTATACCAAGATTTTTTAAAAACCGTAAATGTATTATCGTTGAATTAACTCATAAATTTAAAAAATAACAATCTTAGTTTCAGTTTTTTTTCACAAATAGTTTGCGCAGGACGTTAATGGCAAGACTTTTTTTGTCACTCCCGTAAAAATGTTTTAGATTTCTAAGTTTCTAGCTTCAACACAATATGCTTTGTGCATAATCCGGGCTCTTTTTCGATTTTTTTAACTGTGTTCCTGTTTTATATATTACCCCTATGCTGACTGAGCAATCGACAAACCAAATTTTAAGTTCATTATTTCAGCGGCCTTGGCATGATGTTTTTCAGGAGACTTTTCTCGAAAATAAACCCGAATTTTAACCCGTGCTTGCCAAAAGTTTCAAAATATATCTTATCAGTAAATTTGCCCATACAACAGTGAACATATTTATCAAATTTAAGGCTTCTTACTAAATGGGTATAGGCATGCCGTCAAATGGTATACTTTTCCACTTTTCACCCGTCCCATCCGGAATTTCCAAAAATCACGACCAAGAGGAAGAATAAATCTATTAAATTAATTTTTTGGTGCTTTTTTAGAACAATTTTTATTTCGTTTCTTGTTAAAATTTTGAAAGTATCGTACCTAAACAATAATTTACGACATTTTCCAAGGAATATATGTTTCACCCCCTTGGGGGTTGTTAACGAAACTCACGCGGTATAGGCGGTTTGGCCTGGCTGTTAAGGGGAAGTCTTTTTCCATTTTAACACCTAATTCTACCATGTACCGCACCAAAATTGCAAAAAGTGAGATATCATTGAGTTATGTCACATTTAGGGTTTGGAATACGGGAATTCCCGAGGCAACTTTTGCGG
>CM037852.1:154618784-154659039 GCA_021234595.1 Delia radicum
TTTTTTTTTTTTTCAAAACTAAGTTGGTTTATTTTTTGTTATTTCATCAACAATAGTATTTTATGATTGAGTGATTTTCCTCATGAATACAAACATATTTTTTTTATACTGTACAACAAAAAGTGGCGGTCATATTATGTGGTAAACAATTTGTAACTCAATATAAAATTCATTTATAAATTCAAATATTCATGTTATCAGGCGCGGATTCAGGCAAAGGTTTTGGGGCAGGGAACTTTGAGTATTTTTAATTAATTTTTTATCTATTTACAGTTTTGTATTGAAAAGTATTATCTTGGGGGAGGAAATATCCCATTTTCCCTCCCCCTGAAACCGAGCCTTATGTTTTGTAGGTTTTTTTTTCAATCAAATTGCTAATTTTAAGAAACAATTTCTGAAACTACATATTTCTAAAACAGATGAAATGAAAGCACTTCTATAAAGGATTTATAAAAATTTTAATTTCAGAACGCTGGTTTATTTTAATTGCTGAAGCCTGGACTAACAACTTCGTCATCATAAACGGAAGTTGTTTAACAAAAAGTAAAAACTTTTCTCAAAAACCACAAGTCTTTGTTGAAATAAACATGAAAGGGAAACGAAATTCGTTGCTGCCCTTTATAATTCGTCTACTGGCCTTATATTTTAAAGTGGGTTTCTTGTTTGCAACTATACACCCACTAGAACAACAAAATATTTTGGCTCAAAAACCAAAAGTTTACAAAAATAAAAACAAAAAAAAAAATATATATCTTGAGTTTTATTTATGAAGATAATATTTTTGTATTTTAAATTTATTTAGCCTTGAACTATGTGTACTCTCATATGTATTAAAGCCTTGATTTTATTTTTTTTTATTAAATTTCAATTCCTTTGTCTTGAAATGATGAAATTCACAGTTCGTAATATGTATTTTACGTAGTAACCTATGCCAACTAAGTAAATGGATAAAATTCAAATATAAATTACTGTTTTTTTTTGTCCAAATGCATGTCAATAAATCTTATATTATACGCATTATTGTAATTATTCAAAAGTGAAAAAAATCAAAATTTAAGTGGTTGAAAAAAAAAATCTAATAAACGGCTGTTAGTTAAATTGGGGCATTAAATCGTCAGTTGGCCAGAAAATATCGCGTTTCCAAGGAAATAATTCGCAAAAAACTTACTCCAAATGAACGTGAAGCACTGCCAGATGAACAGTACCCAAATATATTAAAACAATTGACAGAAATACCAACAAAACAATTATCAGGAAAACAGTTGGCAGAAGTACCAACAACTTCATAAAAAAATTTTCAAAAAATTTTGGATGACTAAAAATATGAATACCAGTACGACACCAAAAAAAAAAAAAAAAAAAAAGTAAAACAAATTTTCATGTGGAACAAATTAACAATATAAAATACTTTGTTCAATTGACACATAAATTAACCACTGACGAGTCCCAGGAGGGGGACGAAACTGCGGCAGTCTGGTGTATCCCTTGTGTCCATAAAATTTTTTAATAAAATGTTTTCTTCTTCTCCTTCCTGAAAAGAGACTAACTAAAAAAATACTAATCTTTTGCTTGAAACAACGGAAGCACTAATTCTGGATTTTATTCTGATGAATAAATCAAAAAAAAAGAAAAAACTCCCGACATAGTTCGGTATTGGCCAAAGCGAAGTTTGAACCAAAGTACTTCATGAAAAAAAAAATTTCAATAATTTTGCATGACGAAAAATACTTTTCTTTTGCTTGAAACAACGGAAGCATTAATTCTGGATTTTATTCTAAAGAATAAATTAAATAAAAAAACTCCCGACAAGGTACGGTTTTCGGCCAAAGCGAAGTTTGAACCAAAAGTACTAGTGTGGCCAGCCATTTCGGCAAAAGATATGTACTATATCACAACAAATTTGATATAATTTTTATTAAAAATAAAAATTCTGTTTTTTCGACCTTTAATTGTGCAATGAAATTATTCAATTTCTTTATTAGGATATTGTCCTAACAAATAATCTATGGAGTTTTTTTTTTTTTTTTTGATCAATATGTAATTTCGAGCTCATATATTAGTTCTCATTTAGTGGGAAAAACTAGGTTATATGAATGTTTGATGATTTGCATACGATTGTCACTTCTCTTAAAACGTGTTCTGCTGATGGGAACCTAGAAAATTCCCGAAATAGATCTATAAATACATTCCTGAAAGCGGTCAATTAACAAATTTGAAAACAAAAACTCTATATATTATTTTTTAGGACCATATCCTAATAAAGAAATATAGAGTATGGCCTAGAACTTGAATAATTTTCATTTTCATAAGTATATCACAACTTTATATGCAGGATTCAAAATCAATGGCTGTAAATGCGGATGTTTACGCTAATAAATGTGTAGTGAAACTAGAAAAAAAAAAATAATCTGAAATATGCACTCTAAAGACGACTTATTGTTTTGACCAGACTTAGCATGCTGTCATTATGTCAATAAAATCTCGTATTATAAGTTTAATGTAAAAAACATACCTTTTGTACCGAAGTACGAAAATCCTCCAAACGTCCCAAAAGCACGTCCAATTGAGGACTTTTGCCGTCTTTTATGCCAATAAAGTGTATGCAAATGGTAAGTAAAATGCACTGAAGAATTGAAGAAAAATAAATTAAAAGCAGTGTAAAAAAATTAACATGAATTTGGTCCAAAGCATGATTGGAGGTATCAAGCATAAAATACGCCAAATAGAAGATCGCGGTGTTTTGGCTCTCTACAAAAAGTGACTTAATAATTTATAGTCTATACTGTGTTATAAATAAAAATACTTTTTCAAAAAAAAAAAACTAATTATTTTTTTTACTACAAGCGTTTTAAAATACCGTACAACTAAATTGGCTTAGGTTAAATTAGCATTTATTATAAATTTGAAAAATTTGTATTCAAATTTCTAAAATCATGATGTGATTATTTATAAGATGAGTATATTGACTTTGAACCATTCATTGTAAAATTGGTTAAAAGTTTCTTTGCTAACAGAAAATTTTGCGTTCAACTATGGAACGTATATTCTGATCTAGGTGATATAAGATGCGGAGTATTCCAGTGTTCAATATTGCCTCCACATTTATACAATATTTTTATTCATGATTTCACCCTTGAATTTGGCAAGTCCATGGGAATTCTTTATGCGGATAAGTCTTTGATTTACACGCATAGTATTTATCTGCTTGCTACGTTAAGTTCTGTATCGTGACATTTAAACGTTGTTAATAGTTCACTCACAAGAACTTTTCCATAAAAGTTCAACAGTTATTTAAAATTTAATCAGTAAAGTTGTTTCAATGGAATATACAGTTACATTATCAAATAACTATATTTTTAACATTCTGTCTGTTATTCAATAAAAAAATGAACAAAAAAAAAAAAATGGACTATACGGTAATAGTTAAAATAAATATTCAGTTAAAATTTTCTATTTAAAACAAAAAGTTGTTATATTATATTGAGTATTGAAATAACGAAGAAAATCTATTGTTTTTATTGATTTTGTCAATTAAATTTTTAACAGTTTGAAAAAAAAAAAAAATACTAAAAACTACAAGTGTTTTAAACAAAAAGTAAGTAGTCCTTTTTTTTAACTGATTTTCAGATAATTTAATGTGTATATTTAGTAGTTTTTAGGAAAAATATATTGTGAGTGTTTCTATATGCATTGGGGTATAAGGATAAATGTTTCTAAAGGCAAAGCTATTTGGTTAAGGAATGCTTCCGGTAAATACAAAGGTTTTGTTGTACCTGAGAGTAAACGTCTTAAATTGTACATTGACAATTCTATTTGTCGATGACTTTAAATATTTAGGTGTTCGTATTATTAAACTTTATAAATTTTATCGTCATGCTAGAATTTTTCTTGATAAAGCTCGTCGCATTAAATATTCTTTTGGTAGATTGTTAATAGTAAATATTTGCTGGAAAGGACAATATTCAAAGTGAGCATAAGACCGGTTCTTCGTTATATATTTTCTATTTCGTTTTCATTTTCACCAACAATAATGAGGGAATTTTTAAATTTTCGAACGTAAAATTCTAAGGCTGCGTTAATAAATAATAATTAACAGTGTTTTAAATGAATTTAGTTATGATGTGGCAAAGATTACACCTTTAGCTTCATATTTTTTTGTTAAAGAGAAGCAACACTCAGGAAATTCTTTCTATTAATTAATGTGTTGCTTTCTTTGGAAAGGGGATAGTGGAGAGATGAAAGGTGGTGAAAGATGAAGGGCTTAAAATATGGCAACACTGTAATTGCGCGAGATAAGTCTTAGAACAGTTATTGCTCGCCACCTGATGTAGAGTTAGCGAATTTATTGCAGCTTTTTTGTGTCATAGCCCTGATTCATTATTTTACTTCGGTGGGGTTAAGTGCTATGGGAACACCGAAGGCGGGCTCTGCGATACATATAAGTGCTAGAAAACTCATACGTATTATTTTTCTAAATTGATGTTGTCGTCACCGGGAATCGAACCCGGGACCATCTGTGTAACACTTCAACGCGCTAACCATTACACCACAACGCCACAATTGGATAAATACCAAGTACTACCCACCTTTGGGCTATATGGATCATGAAGTTGTATGTGTTAATGGTTAATTGACTAAATTTAACGTTTCGAAAATTCAGGGTGCGCACAGGCGGTAAATATTTTTATATTGTTAAAATTTTATTTTCTTTTTTATTTAGTTTTAGTATTAGTTTTTAGATTAGATTATAAGCTTAGTTTTAAGTACATCTTTAATTAAATTTTCAACTTATGTTGGACCGGGATCATGTACTACACTTAAAACTTTAAAAACATTCACTAAAACAGATAAGTTTGTTGTTGTAAAACATAAATTTAATTAACACAAAACATTATGGTTTTAAGATTCCTTTTTAACAGAGCTTATGTTCTCCATTTATTATATGATTATTTTAAAGTCTCAAATAAACTTAGTTACTGCCTTAAATTCATGTGTGTTTTTTTTAACAATAAAACGTTCATACTTAAATTGTGAATACCTTTAATATGTATTTCATTCTTAAATCTATTCACATAAAATAACATTATTGTAGATGCAATTTGTAATGAAATGATGTTTGAATTTCATTTATTAATTTCAAATAACATTGTAAATCAAACTTTTTTGTATTTGTGGTAATTTTTATGACAATAAAATTATATTTTTCGGTACATTTTACCAGTAATTGTATTTTGATATTTTTCCTATAATTCCAGCAAAAACACACCTTACCAAATAATGAGTCTAATAATATAAACTAAAAGGTTTGGACTTATTAACCTTTTATGTTATAATTCTAACTTTTTTTATATGAAATGTACCAAAAGTAATGAGTTAGGCATTACTGTCAGCCTTACGAAAATATGAACTATAATGGGTTATCTATATACATAGAAGGGTATGAATAATAAGATATTACCAGAAGGAAAAAAAAAAATAATAGATCTAAAAATAGATTTTGAAATAAAATTACGAATTTAAAAAAAAATGTTTACATATTTTTAAAATTCGTAATGGTCGAGCCGGGAAACGATCCCGTGTCGTCAGATTAACAGGCAATTGCTCTGTGCCCTAAGACAGCTAAGAGTCATATGACATTTGATAAATAAGTCCTTTATAAGTTCCTTCAAGATATACCAAAACTACACACAGATCACAGATTTGTTGTGGTAACCGATTTCATTGAGAACCGAATTGTGGTCGATATATGTACTATCACATTACTAGGTTCCAGCTACCGATATTTTCAGTTATACCTACCGTAAAATAACGCTTGGTACAACCCAATTCATCACAAATAAATATTTATTACAAATCATAGAACTTAAGAAATGCTTAAATTTAATATAAAACCAAAATTATTGGTGTATTTTGCCGTTAGAAAAATTATCAGTTTTTGAGAATACTTTTCTATTAACGAACTCTTAGAAAACTTGTACTTTTTCCAATGAAGAAATACACAGATTCTTAGAACTTTTTGCTAAAAAAAATGCTTCAGAATCAGACGACTTTCGATCTTCAAATTCTGAAGAAAACCCTCATACTCTAAATGCCCTACAGGTAATTAGGAGTCATTTTCCCTTAAAGGACATATATACCAGGACTGGTTAAAGCTGGACCTATAATAACTAGTATAAGGAGGACATAGCTTACCGCATTGCAAAGGCTAACCAAGCATATGGCGCACTTAACAAAGTATGAAAGTCAAATCACATAACTCTTCGCACAAAAATCAAACTTTTCAATTCTAATGTGAAAGCAGTATTATTATATGGTTCCGAAACTTGGAACATCAGTAGAGAGGACACAAATGCGCTACAATTATTTGTTAACCGTTGTTTGCGAACAATATTACGTATTTTCCGGCCTCAAATAATTTGAAATAATGATATTTGGCAAAAACACAACAAAACTCCATTACGACTGACATACGAGTAAAGAAGATGAACTGGCTGGGCCATACCTTCAGAAAAAGCCAAGATGACGTTACCAGAAAGGCCCTAGACTTCCATCCCCAGGGCAGCCGACGTAGAGGAAGACCTGCTCACAAGTGGAGACGTCAAATAGAATCCGAACTCAGTGCAGCCAGAATGACATGGAGGGAAACAAAACGACACGCTGAAGACAGAATTCAATGGAAATCATTTGTACTGGCCCTTTGTTCCAACTAGGAATTACAGGATTATATATTATTATTATATATATATATATAACTGGCCCACAGACATATGAAAAGGAGAGATATACCATTAATCAAGCACTGTCGGCCTTATTTTTATCTGCGTAATGTTTTTAAAAAACGGTTTTAATTTAATCTTTATACCACTTTTATACTACCCAAGTAACAACTTTACGGACTGTCCGTTACAAACGGATTCATGAATCCGGCATTGACGGTACGAAAACGGACCGGAATTGACGTATCCGTCGAAGCTTGTACGAAAACGGACCATTAACGAACAGTAAAATTGGATTACTCAAATTTTCGAAAATTATCCGTTTTAACTCCGTTTTGCTGTATCCGTTTTCGGTGCCGTTTAACCGGACTACACCGATTTTCATCAGTTAAAACTCCGTTACAACCGTTATCGTTTTTCTTCCGGTATTACCGGAGTGTGTTTTGTTTAAAAAAAATCAAACAGTTTTAATTATTCATAAAATTAAATATTAATAAAATCTTCGATATATATAAAAAGAAGTGTACATTTTAATTGTCACTCCATAACTCGAGAACGGCTGCATAAAATAAAAAATGGCTGAATACGTATTTAAGATTTTTAGTGGTAATTTTTTTGATTATTTTTAAATGTACCACTTTTTTACCATATACTTGTATTTCAGATGTTTTTGCAATTAAATATAGAGACGCAGATCTCATGAAAATTTTAACGATGAAGATGTTAAACAACACCAGAGTTAAAATGAAAAAAAAAAATCAAAATGTTAAAACCACATCCTTTATTGAATTTTTATGTGTTTTTCATATTGTTTTTTAATAATGTAATTGTTCATCCATTTTTGTTAATATTTTTTTAAATGAAAAAATTTAAAAATAAAACCAAATTTTTGTTTAAAATTAAAAAAAGAAGAAATCATTTAGATAAAATAAATAAAAAAAAATAAAAATGGACCATTTAAAAAAAAAAACGGTACGAATACGGACCATATTCGGACCGTATACGGTATTTTAAAAACGGAGTCCACTCCGTTTTTAAAATAAATTACGGACAGTTAACGGTACGTTTGAACGTACACTCAATTCGTACACTCCGTTTTCTATACAGCATGACGGTACGAAAACGGTCCGTTTTAGCGTGCTCTATACTGTTTCGAATCCGTATTCGATGTTCCTTTTATTCCGTTTTCCGGTCCGTATAGTGATCCGTAAAACGGTACGGAAACGGACTTCGGATCCGTATATGCTGTACCGAAAACGGCACATAAACGGACCGGATTGTTTGCTGGGTATAGCTTAAAATTTTTTTAAAAATATTTGTATGTACATTTTATATCCTAAACAAATTTTGAATAAAGATTTAGTTAATCTGTTATTATAGTAATTAATTAATTTAGATTTTTTTTCAATTTTGTTTCTTTTTCATTTTAATTTTAACAAAAAATTATAGTTCTGCCTCAGCGCCAAATAAGGCTTTATAGAGTCCAGTAGGCAACATAAATATTTACATTTAATCAAAAATTTAAATTTTATTTATTTTACTTTATACAATTTCTATATAAAAAAAAAAAATAATAAGTTTTTAAGCTTTCAAGATGCAAGAAGAACTTTAACATTCTGCAGTAAAAATTCTTTTAAACTACTTTTAAAATTTGATAAAACTGAGAAGAGGTAACTGGTTGTACTCATTAGGTCCTGCAATAGAAATTCGTTGTTTATTTAGCTCCAGTCTACAGCGTACTAAAATTAAGTCCATCGCTTGTCTTGTGATTCTTTGTGTGTGTGATATATCACTACAAAATTTTATGGTGTGAAAACCAATACCTCTAATACATTTATTATAGCCTCTATTGTGTTTGTACGTTACAAAAGAAAATTTTTCATTTCATGAATTTGCTTCGTCATATTTATAAAGCGTCTTATAAAATTTATGAAACATTTCATGAAAAACTATAAAACTTCTTCATATTTATGAAACATTTCATAAATATGATGAAGCTTGTCATTAATTTGAATGACGTTTTTTTTTTATAAATACGATGAAGCTTTTTCCTCAAGTGTGTAAAAAGCAGTATTTTGATTCTGGAAAAAGACCTCAGAATCTGTTTTGTATAGGTTTAGATCAAGAAAAAATGAGGAATTTTAAATTATAAAATTCTACAGCATCTGAGCGTAATTTTAATGAAAAAGTCACCAAAACCTGATGACTTTCAGGACAGGATTATTCTCCACGAAGCGATCATAACTTCACAAACTATTGGTGTTTACTATCCCAATTTCACTCACGATTTAAACTTTTTCACTATTCATTAAACGCTTATATTTTTGAGACCTTGCCTGACACATTAATTTAATTTCCCCAAAGTTTTCATATTATTGACAAAAGATCTTTAATGAAAAATAATGCGTAAACTAAATTATTTAAAGTACAAATTGGTTTCTTACTATATTACATTTTATACACTGTACTTTCGAAATCATGGTCAATGCGAACAAAATGTATGTTTGTTCTTTAGATAGACAGATAGTATTTTATTTTGCATTTTTTAAAAATTTTACATATCATTACTAAGTAAAGGATACATTTAAGTTTGAATACAAAATAAAAATTAACATTAATTAATGACAATGACAATTATGTCGTCTGTTATATATAATAATTAAAAATTATATAAATTTATTTAGTATATTACTTCGATAATTTAAAGCACTTGTAACATAATAAAAAAGTTTATTCCAACCATCACAAAAATTCCCATTTAAAATATTTATCAACTCTTTCTCTTCAATGATCGCTTTTCCGAAATGTCTGATTCTAAAGTCTTTAAAAATTGGGCATATTGAAATAAAATGTTGCAGGGTTTCATCTTCCCTTATATTACACAGGGTACAGGTGTTGTTATCTGCATTTCTATAATTATTTGCATCTAAAGGCAGTATATCGCACTTTGTTTTGAAAATTACAGATATCTTGTTTTGGTTCCATTTATGGTTTATATATTCTCCACCAATGTCATGATTTTTCTTTTATTTCACAATAACTTCTATATTTTAGAATTTGCAGCAAGGGCGATCCTCTTCTGATCCATTCTTGTCTTGACATGTTTACGTAATCAAATGATATATTGTAATCTGATCCTAAATCGTTGAGTTCCTTAGCCCAAAATATTTGTTTGTTAAGTATCATGATCGTAAGTTTATGTGGTAGTCTGTCATCACTGTATTTAAAGATCGTATTAAAAATGTACACTGATAGAATTTTCCTTCATAGTATTAATGAAACGATTTCATTAAAATCGATTCATTGGTTTAATGAAAAATTTCATTAACTGAATGAAAATTCATTAATATTGGTATTTTTTTCATAAACATGTTTTATGATTTTTTCATAGTTTCATAAAAAAAAATCATTAAATAAATGAAAAATTTTCAAATTTTTTTCAATACAAATTTCGACTCGTAATAAGAAAAAACATTTTTTTTTGTACTATCATTTTGAAATAAAAAAAACTGAAAAATTTCTTTTAAACAGAATTAACCAAAACTTTGATACCAATATTTTTTTTATTAAATTTGCCTAGAGGTAACAGTATTTGACGAATTTGAAAATTTGGTCACTAAATTCCAGGGAACAGATTCTCCAAGAAAAATGATATAGTTTTATTCAAAACGAGACCTAAATTGTTATCATTTTGACGATGTTACATAAAAACGATAATAAATTTTTGTTTTTAATAACATTGTTAACAATATTTAACATTTTTAACTAATATGGTCGTAATTTAACTACAAAAGGTGGACTATAATCGTCGATCGTTCTACAGAATTCCAAGCCAGATCCATACAAAAATATATATGTTGTACATCTTTTTACACAAATTATAAAAAATGTAAATGTATGTATGTAAATGTAAAGATTGAACAATTTTGTAAAAGCAAAACAATAAAAACAGAAATAAATTAAAATTGTTTTTTTTTTAGTTCAGCTTTTAATATTTTAATGCCTGTTAATTATATTTAAACGATTTTTTCAATCATTAAAGTTCTTAATATACATAATTTATAAAAAGTACAATAATTAAAATATTTCTTTTTTATGGATAAAAAAATTGTATTTTCGAAATTTGTAATTTGTATGCTAAAATAATCATAAAAAGTGCAAGTTATTAAATATCAACGAAAATATTTTTTACATACCATGAATTTTATTCATTAAACACATGAAACTTTCATAACGATTAGGCTAGGATTAATGAAAAAAATTTCATATACTTTATGAAACTTTAATGAAACCATTCATTAAAATTTATTTAATGAAACACCTTTCATTGACTCAATGAAACGTTTCTTTGGGGACTTTTTTATGAAAAAAGTCATTGGATTAATGAAGGAATTCATTAATACTACGCACAAATTTCTATCAGTGCAGTTAAGGTGTAAATTGAGGGTATACAAATGATGGTCTTCCGAATTCGTTTCCAACGATAATGCATAATTTGGTATAAAATCGGGCAGCCTTAATATTCTCTTGGTGAAATACCTTTGTAGTTTATCTACTTCCTCAAACTGACTATATCCCCAAAGTTGAGCCCCATAAGACTGTATAGATCTGTTTGTTCTTTATATAACGATTGTTGTATATTTTAAATTAAATTAAAATATTTTTTTGTTTTTATTTTGTATATTAAAATTTTTGATAACTTAATTCGGTTTTTACTTGGTTATTGTGACTAAATCTGTTAGAATGCATTTTAATATTTTCTAACAAAAAGTGAGTAATAGACCAGTAAAAAACGCTGCTTACATGCAAGCAGGTTAAGGAAGTAAGCCGAAAAGAATCCCTTACAAAGCTGCTTACATATGCCATGATTTTTATATGGAGAATTCTCACTTGAAAGCATTACTTTTTGCAAAATAATCGCGGATTTTAGCGCTTATAAAAAGCAGTGATTTCATGGTTTTCAGTAAAATCACATTTCATGTCTACATTATTACTATTAAAAGTAATAATATGAATATACATAATAATTTATTCTACATTAAATTCTACAGATATTAGTTTTTTGTTTTTAAATTTTTTGACATATAATATAGTTATTTTATATTTTTAAAGCTCCGCGTGCTAGGTCCTCAGAAACAGTTAAATGACTAATTATTTTTTATTTCATACTCGAAAACATCAAACACAATCGGAAATGACTCGGGAAAATTTTTACAGATCGTTTTTAAATCCCCGATATGGAACATTCTGCATTACAACCTGCATCCTTGTTAGGGAAATTCGAAAATTTTTGTTTGTTTATTTTTATACGAAAATTGTTTGTTTCTTTTGCTGATAAAAAAAATTATTATGAAAACAGAATTTTAAATTTTATTTTTATTTATTAATAATCATATAATTACAATTATATCCTATATTACCCTAACCGAGCACTAGCTATATTTTATTACAAAATAAAATGCGTTAAGTATCGCATTACTCAAAAACTCAAATTTTTGTTTGAAAGTAGTTCATCCACTTTAAAGCGAGACGGAGACTGACACCGCACAGTAAGCCAACTTTCGAGCTTAAGTGTATGTCCTATTTTAATGGACATGAGTTGGTTGGGAAGGGTCTTTTCACTTCCGATGTCTCTTTGCACCCTAACCTAACCTTATGCAAAATTTTTTGAGTTTTCATGAAATTTCTTTGAATTGTAAAAAATTTTAAACCGATCACACACAAAATTCATTTTCAATTATTTATGAAATCAAATGAAAGAATTTACAATGAAAAAATTGTAAGCAAATTTTACTCCTGTAGAAACGAACCTCGTTCATAATAAATGAATTTTTTAATTCCACGGAGTTCATCGTAATCGGGTTTTACTGTATTTGGTGTTTGAAATGCTTTTTCATTTTTCAAATATAAATCCCATTTCTGTCTGGCTCGTTATTTTTTTGGGCCCGTGGGCAAAAGTTGGTGGGAACTGCTGCTGCATGTATTGTGTTGTAGATAAATTGAGTGGCCAGTTTCCTAAAATTGGGATTAAATGGCATGTGTTCGCCCACATACAAACAACCAATGCAGAATAATTAAAATTATAAAAAAATGATTTGGTAACTCTTTTAATTGAATGGTGCTAGATTGAAAGATTTTGACAGAACACATGGAATAGTTTTTTGAAATGTATCGCAAAACAATTTATTTTGAAAATCCTATGAAACAGATCACACAGTTTTTATATTGTTACACTCAGGTAACTTCTGATGTAAATATTTGTAGTTGTTTGAGTCGTTATACAGTATCTTTATTTTCTAGTGAAAAAACAGTCATTTGTAGAAGAAATTTAATTTTTGACTACAATTGCAGTTCATAAAAAAAATAAAACAAACCACATAAATTACTGTATTGTAATTTTACATTAAGTTTATACAGTAGTTTTTCTTAAGTTTATACAGTAGTTTTTCTTTTCACTTCCGATGTCTCTTTGCACCCTAACCTAACCTTATGCAAAATTTTTTTAATTTTCCTTTATTATGAAATCAAATGAAAGAAAGGACAATAAAAAAATTGTACGCAAATTTTACTCCTGTAAAAACGAACCTCGTTCATATTAAATGAATTTTTTTAATTCCATCGGGTTTTACTGTATTTTGTTTTTTGAAATGCTTTTTCATTTTTAAAATATAAATCCCATTTTGTTTGGCTCGTTAATTTTTTGGGCCCATGGGCAAAAGTTGGTGGGAACTGCTGCTGTATGTAGTGTGTTGTAGATAAATTGAGTGGCCAGTTTCCTTAAATTGGGATTAAATGGCATGTGTTCGCCCACATACAAACATGCAATGCAGAATAATTTAAATTATATAAAGATGATTTGGCAACTCTTTTGATTGGATGATTCTAGATTGAAAGTTTTTGACATAACACATAGAATATTTTTGAAAATCCTATGAAACAGATCCCACAGTTTTTATATTGTTACGCTCAAGTAACTTCTGATGTAATTATTTGTAGTTGTTTGAGTCGTTATACAGTATCTTTATTTTAAGTAAAAAAAACAGTCATTTTGAAGAAATTTAATTTTTGACTACAATTGTAGTTCATTAAAAAAAAAAAACAAACCACATAAAATTACTGTATTATAATTTTACATTCAGTAGTTTTCTTTATTTAAAAAATAAAACAAATAAATGTTTGTTTATTTTTTGCTACTTATTTATGTCGATAATTTTTACTACAATTGTGGTTCATTTTTTGAAACAGTAAAAACAAATGACAATGTCAATTGAATTTACTGAAATGTATGTCGTTCTTTTTTCAAGTGAAATTTCATTTGGTTTTAGTTATTTATATAGTATTCTAAGTGTACATTTACTTTTATTAGAAAATATATCAAAATGGTCAGCTTTTAAGTGAATACAATTTGTATTCGCAACATAATGGTCATGTTGTAATTGGTCTTGGTGAAAACATTTGTTTAATTAAAATTTATGAGTAAATTGAAATATAACTAGAATTTAGTATCATTGTTATTTAAATACAAACAGTCTAACCAAAAGAATTTTTAAACAATTATTAAATATTAATCTTTTAGTTTATATAAAATGAAAGTTTTTACATTTTATGTGGTTACATTGTGTACAGACTCAGATCTTAATGAAACTTTAATTAGTCATAGAGGGAGGATACTCAACTTAATCCCTTATCTACCACAGTTTGTGGGTACAAAAAACTCCCAAAATTGTTATATTTAGATTTATAATTATTTTTGTGTAAGGACTTTTAAATGCCTTTAATTATAACTAATTGTCTTGAAATTACTTTGCATCAAGCCAAAAGACTACCAAATTCCAATTTCTATAGTTTTCTAAACCTTTAATATGGCACTTAAGAAAAAGGAAAGTTAACGTCAAACATATTTTAAACATCTTAGTTAGGAATATTACAAAGTGTATTGAATTTTAGAAGGCGTTAAGTGCTGTGTATGGATAAGAAACCAATTAATCAAAATTATGAAGTGTCCTTTTCACATTTTTACAAGAATTTTGTACATTAAAAAAAAGAAGAAAAATGCTGATTTAATTAAGGTCGGTTAACCGGGTTTTCCCATTCGGTTAATCGGAAAACCGGTTTCTCAAAAAGTCGGTTTTTTAGGAAACACTAGATCCTCCCTTGTGATCTATTTTCAATGAGATTTTAAGCTTGCATCATTACATTTCTTGTGGGTTTGTCATTTATTCTGATTTTTATTTTGCTCGAATAAATCAAACAATGTTTGAGGGAACGATCAAACGATTAATGTTTAAAAATTATTCAATTAGTCGAACTAAAAAGTAATAAATATAATGAAAGAACATAAATAACACCGTTTAACAAAATTATTAAAATTTAATGCATTGGCATTGCTACCTATCATTTCTAAATGGTTGTAGGACGCAGATCACGCATATGGCCTTAGAATTTCAAAGTTAGATATAGTTAAAGAAATACCATTTATTTTTTAACAGAAAATGCTACGAGTAAGTTAAAAATTATTTTTAAAAGAAAACATAGGTTTTAATTAGCAAAATGGCTAATTTCGGAAAAAAAATTCAAACAAATTTTTCCCAAACTCCCCACATTTCATTAGAAAGAAAAAAACTATTTCTTTGTGAATTTGTTCACATAAGTATATATAAATCTGTTAACTAAATGAGAATTACATGCAGGTTTGAATGCAAGCTATAAAAAACATTTGGTATGGCAACAACACTTTATCCAATTGTTTTTTGCTTTTTGAGGAGGTATACAATATTGAACACTTTTTAATCAAATGAGTTATTATATATTGAAAAATAATTCAATTAAAGAGCTATAAATTTCCTAACTGAATGTGCAATTTCCGTTATTGGCAGAATTTCAGCAATAAAACTTATTGAATCGGTTGTTTGCGTGATTGAAATGGGGTTTTATTTTTTTTTGTCCTGCATAATACATGTCAGTAAAATTATAAAATTTTTTTGATTGGTTTAAAAAAAAAACAAAAAAAAAAAAATTATATATGCGAGCATCTAAATGACAAGGGAAAAGCTGAACAAAGTTAGAAAACTAGGCCAGAAAGTATTGTTTTCAGGTAAGTACAATGATAAAGTTAAACAAAAAATAATTTTCTAAGAAAAAATATTTTTTTTTTTTTTTTTTTTTTTTGTTTAAACCACAACGCCCACAAGTTGAAACAATCAGACCATATGGAATACCATATTGGAAGAAATCCATAAAGTTTTTATAATATGCTCACGGAAGAACTCCTCTGGAGCTTAGTAGGAATACTATCAATCAAGATTATAAAATCTGAGGTTTCCATTAGAAAATGGTAAATTATATTTTTAATATCTTATTTGATATTTTCATCAACATTTTTATCAATTATATCTTTATTAGTTTTTGAATCATGTACAAATTTTCCATTTTTTATATCAAAATTAAAAAAAAACGGCATAATAAAGGAAACAGTGTTTTATTTATACCAGGAAGAAATTACACATTCCAAAAGAAGGGTGATACCCTTACTTACTTTCATATCTCATTGCCAATTTATTAACTGCAATACCAAACACATTCTAACGGTGGAGTCAGAAAAGCAAGTAGTTTTGTAATCAATTCTTAAATTTAAAACCCGAAAGCATGAAACTCAATAACAAAGTAATTAACATCTATGTATAACTTTTTGTAAGCAAGAAGTAATCATACACACAGAGAATTATTTAGTTGGAAAACTTTCATGCTCACCATAATTCCCTGAATAAAACATTATTTAATTACTATCACATTTTATTTGTAATCATAGTAAATAATTTGACATTAAGAGAGAATTTTTACCGTGACAACTAACTGACTTTTCTGTGCAATTCAATGTGATGTTTCCAACCAATTTCTATAAAAAAAAAATTATTCCCCACAAGAATTCTATATTACCAACCATACCAAAATTATATAGATATGAATTTAAAACCGTTTTATTGGATATTACAGGAATTACCTAGTAAAGGGTCCGCCATCTTACGTTTTTTTTCAACTAGTGCTTATTTCGTGAATGGTAACACTTAGCTCATGTCTGATTTGACAGATAATTAGTTTTATCCTTCCGCTGAACGAATATGGTCCGTATGTTCGTTATCTTGTGAAAAAAGTGAAAGAAACTGGCATCATCATCGATAACCAAAGCGTGGAAAAGCCAAAAACAGTGCGTACACCCGAGAATATTGCTGCTGTGGCAGAAAGTGTGCCTGAAGTGCCATCAACATCAATTCACCGTCGTTCTCAACAGTTGAAACATTTCGAAGACATCATTGAGACCTTGGTATGACGCCATACAAAGTAAAATTGTTTCAGGATTTCAAAAAAAAAAGTTATTTGGCGGACACTTTATTTACAATCGAATTTCGTTAAAAATTGTTAATTTAATATTTACTACCTACCATTGGTCAAAATGCGTAATAATTTTCGGTTGTAAAATCTATTTTACCAAATAGTATAAATTTAAAAAAAACTTTGGCAGCTTAAACTAAAAGAAATTTATTTTAACTGATAATAAACATAGAATTTTGAAAACTGTCAAAAAAAAAAAATATAAAAAATAAATTTAAACAGAAAAGAAAATTTAAACAAAAAAAATAATTTGTGATATAAAAAAAGCAAAAGACATGTTTCGTATTTATTCCAAACACCTATAAACAGTAAAGGAGGAACAAAATGTATTGTTTCTCAAACATTTGGTGGACATTCATAAGAGGTATATAAATAAAAAAAAATTGTACCGCAGGAAACTCGTTTATCATTTATCACAGGTTTTCAACCCATATTTACGATTTGAGCGTAGAAATCCAAACTAAACGGCCATCAAGACAGCGAACAACAAAAATTTAAGTGCAATAAAGAGAAATTAAAGAAACGAACTTTAGAAGGAAAAATGTCTCAAGCTTTGACCGATTTTTTCACAAGAAATATGTATCTGAATCTGAGTGCATTAATTAACAAAACCAATTTCATAGTTTTCTCTACATAAACAAATTTAGTGAACGTGATAATTTATCTAAAGAAAAATTACATAGAATCTGAGTGGTGTGATAAAGACTCCAAACTCATACTTATGATTTTAGCACTGAGGCATTGTTTTGTTTTTTCATATAAATGCCAATGCTTTGGCATTAGCATTTATATGGGAAAATCATTGTCTAATTAGTTTTCCCCATGTTTGTCCAAAATATGTGTCCTAACGACTTTTACTCGATTTTAAAGGGGTTCGCGCCTTTTAAGTTGTTATATTTTGTAATTTTTGTTTTGAAGTCCCTAACGTAGAAACATTTTTAATTTTTGCTTAGTTTTTTTTTGAAAATTAAAAAAAACAATGCTTTTTAAAGTTTATTTTTATTTTTGGGTTAACCCTAGTGCCATTTAAATGCAAAATGAACATTTTAAAATCTGATAGGGATTAGAGAATTTATTCGTGCCTAAAAAAATAAGAATTTACTTCCCAGATGAGTACCCACGGTGGCACATCATTTTGGCTTAAAAAAATTGTTAATATTGTTTTTTTTATCACAAAAATAATTTTTTTTATTAAACAATTTCTTTATTTTTAATAATTGCTTAAATATTGCTGTTACTATTGATTTCTAAAGAGAGTAAACTCATTAATTTTTTATTTTATATTATTAATTAATAATCATATAATTACAAATTATATACTATTACCCTAACCGAGCACTAGCTAATATGCCCTTCGGCGCGTTGTAGCGAAAACAGACCAGTGCCTCTGGTGGGAATCGAACCCACGACCCCCGCACTGATAAGCCAGCACGCTACCAACTAGCCTATCGGGGCGCACTAAACTCATTAAACCTTTGAGAATCGTTGAATTTTAAGGCTGTTTAGAAAAAGTATATTCTCAGTATTTATTATTCTTTTCAATTGAAAAATAAAAAAATTCTCAAAGACTTTAATGCTATTTCTTAAAAAAAACTACGAATTCGAAAATGAAATTTTTTTTTGCATCAAACAATAATAATTTTATTGCACTTGCTATTTCTTGCAATACGATTTTTAGGTTTCTATTTATTATTTAATTTCTAATTTTAATGTTTTAATTTGTATGTAATATTAATTTAATAAAGTGTGAAAAAAATGTAACGGTGTATATTTCCTCTAAATTCGGTAGGATCATTCGAACAAATTCGATTGAATCAACAACCACATTGTTTAAGTTCGGTAGATACAATTAAAAATGCCAATAGGTGCAATCAAATTATTTTATTTTTGTAATAGAAAATTGGTTACAACTATAGAATTCACAAAGAAATTATAAGATAGTACATGTAACTATAAAAATTCGGTTGGCAAAAAATACGGTTGCAGCAATGAATTTGTTTTCTGTGGGTATACTTTTCTTAGTAAAAGGACGTTATTGAAAGTAGTTCCTCTTTTTTTTTAAAAGAAGTTATACAATTTTGATATAATTTTATTAAAAATAAAAATAATGATTTTTTTCGACCTTTAATTGTGCAATGAAAATGAAAAATGAAAAAGTTGAGTTGAGTTGAGTTGAGAAATGAATTGTGCATTGGTATTAGTTAATTCTGTCTCTTCTGATCGAAACAATACTTGTTTGTATGTAGTGTGACCAAACTCCACTTTAGCCACAGTCATCGCTGTGTCGACCGTGGCTCAACTCGTTAGGAGGTGAGATTACGATGCATAGCTTGATGCTAAGGCAGTGAGTTCAAATCACAGTACGACACCAAAAAATAAAAAGTTTTTCATATAGAGCAAATTAACAATATAAAATACTTTGTTCAATTGACACATAAATTAACCACTGACGAGTCCCAGGAGGGGGACGAAACTGCGGCAGTCTGGTGTATCCCTTGTGTCCGTAAAATTTTCAATAAAAATGTTATTTCTTCTTCTTCCTGTAAAGAGACTAACTAAAGAAATATTCTACAGTAATTAATATAAAAATTAATTACGATTGTCATTATCTGACGGTTGCAAAAC
The DNA here is from genome assembly GCA_021234595.1 of Delia radicum. Taxonomy (NCBI): domain Eukaryota; kingdom Metazoa; phylum Arthropoda; class Insecta; order Diptera; family Anthomyiidae; genus Delia; species Delia radicum. The sequence goes on from CM037852.1 coordinate 154,638,515, forward strand.
ACTTTCTAACACGAAAATTATTTTATTGGGGATTTTTGAATTTTATTCATCGTCTTCTTAGACAGTGTACAATTAATACTATAATTAATATGCACATATTTTTCAATTGTTTGAGATAGGCGTGGTAGAGAAGATTAAGCATACTTTTCTAAAAATCATAACTACATTGTAAATTTTTTATTGAATTAGACTGCGCAGTTTCTGGTAACACAACCTTCATCAGTAATCCTTTTTGACAATACTGTAATTATTTGTTATGGTTTTTATTGTTTGATTGCATCTATATGAAATGTTTATTTATTAAATGCAATCCTGACCGTGGCTTGAACCTGCTTTCTTTGCCACATGCACTTCGCACTACACTTAGACAGAGGGTCTAACCAACTGATCTCAGTAAGGTCGATTTTTGCTGTGGCTTAAAACCAGTTTCAATTACACGGGGTCGATTTTACATTTAATTGTAATTGCAGAAGATAGCTAAGACAAACACCACAACAATTCACAAAAATTCAAGTTCGAAGCCATACTCTATATTTCTTTATTAGGATATTGTCCTAACCAATAATCCATAGAGTTTTTGTTTTCAAATTTATTCTTTGACCCTTTTAGGAATGTGTTGATAGATCTAGTTCCGAAATTTTCTAGGTTCCCATCATCAGAACACGTTTTGAAAGAGGTAACAATCCCATGCCAAACATCAAACATTCATATAAACTAGTTTACTCACTACATGAGAACTTATATATATATATAAGCTCGAAATAAAAGATTATAACCATTGATCAAAAATGAATTGAAAACTTGTTTGTTATGTGCAAGGTCCACCTTTGGTGGATATTCAATACACGTTTTATGTTTTTTTTCCTTTTTATTATTTTGTTTTGTCTATAAACAAAAACAGGGGGAGTAAACTGGACGGTACTTACTCTTTTATACAAGTTTGATATAATTTTTATTAAAAATAAAAATTATGTTTTTTTCGACCTTGTGCAATTAAAATCAAAATTATTCAAGTTCGAGGCCATACTCTATATTTCTTTATTAGGACATAACAAACAAGTTTTCAATTTATTTTTTGATCAATGGTGATAATCTTTTACTTCGAGCTCATATATATATTATAGAGTGTCCCTTAAAGTGTTCTACAAGTTTAAATGTTAGAAATGTTGAGACGCTACCCTATAATTTTTTTGTATTTGTCTTGAAAATAAATTATGTGAAATGTTACGCCCCTAAGACCACGCCTTCCCTACCCGATAGGGCCTTACAGATCAAAACATGCGTTTATATGGGAAAAAGGGATATTTTTTTTAGTTTTTGCTGTTTTTTTTGCAATATTGCAATAGTTTTTACTCTAGATGATAAATTAATCGAGATTAAGATAAAATTATGTATTCAAAAAGGTATAAAAATCCAAAATCGGTTAAGAATTACCCCAGTAATAAATAATGCCCCAGACCACAAATGTGCCAAATACCACTTCAGCAAGAAATTCGAGCTCAAATTTTAAACGTTTTAAAATTGATTACTGAAACATAATTTTTTTATTTAATACACTAATAATTGTGAGCCATAAAAGAAGTTTACGGTGATGTCAAAAACGAACAAAATTTTTGGGGTGTTTTTCAAATCTCCAATTTCAAATTTTAAAAAACAAAATCGAAAAAATTTAAAGTTTTATTGCTTAAACTTGTTTAAAACATGGAAAAATCATGGAAAAACACATATTTCGCTCTTTAAGGCCCCGTCGCTTATGGAAAGCGTGGTCGTAGAAGCGCAAAATTACACATGTGTTATATTCAAGTCATCTTTGGCTTAATTTAGTACAGAATATATTTTTATGGATTTATCGAATGGTTTTAGCCAGGTTCGTAAAAAAAAGAGATCAAATACTTTTTGTTCAAATATATATAAAAACGCACAGTATCTTCTTGGATCTAAATGCGGCACGGTACGGTTAATGTTGTTCAATATATCCAAAATTTTTGGCACTTAATCTAAAAGTATTCTGTTATTATTTTTTACATCACGTTTCTTAAAATTCAAAAGTAGTAAGAAAATCTTTAACGTTTTTGAAAATTGAAATAAATAAGTCTGGGGTCACTTGGGGTCGGAGGTCCACATGGGTTAATAATGTTCGAAATATTTTGATTTTTAACTCTGAGTAATGCTTATAAAATAAAACTATAAAAGTTACAAAAGTAGCTTATTTTTGATTTAAAATATTTTATGGCAACAAATAAGCCTTTTTATTACTAAAAAAACACAATTTCCTCGAAATCTGTAAAATTTAAATCGTTGCCCTACCCAAGTGTACTGGGGATATTTTTAAATTTTTTTATTTTTAATCTCTTAGATGTTTTAAAACAAGTTTAAGCAATAAAAGTCTAAATTTTTCCGATTTTGTTGAAGAATTTTTTTTAAAATTTGAAATTGGAGATTTGAAAAACACCCCAAAAATTTGTTCGTTTTTGACATCACCGTAGGACAGGTTAACGCCATCCAAAACAAAAAACTTATTTTATGGCTCACAAATATGAGTGTATTAAATAAAAAATTATGTTTCAGTAATCAATTTTAAAAACGTTTAAAATTTTAGCTCGAATTTCTTGCTGAAGTGGTATTTGGCACATTAGTGGTCTGGGGCATTATTTATTACTGGGTTAATTCTTAACCGATTTTGGATTTTATACCTTTTTGAATACATAATTTTATTCTTATCTGGATTAATGTATCATCTGGAGTAAAAACTATTGCAATATTGCAAAAAAAACAGCAAAAACTAAAAAAATATCCCTTTTTCCCATATAAACGCATGTTTTGATTTTTAAGGCCCTATCGGGCCAAATACAAAAAAATTAGAGGGTAGCGTCTCAACATTTCTAACATTTAACTTTAATGGACACTCTAATATATTAGTTCTCATGTTCACTACATGAACTATAAACTAGTTTATATGAATATATAGAAAATTCCAAAACTAGATCTATCAACACATTCCTGAAAGGGTCAAAGAATAAATTTGAAAACAAAAACTCTATAGATTATTTGTTAGGAGAATATCCTAATAAAGAAATATAGAGTATGGCCTCGAACTTGAATAACTTTCATTTTCATTGAAGTTATACAATTTTAAAGAATTTATCTTATATATTTTTCAAATAATTTTTATTTGCAGGAAAATAATACTTAAAACAGAAAAAGCATGTTGCCAAAATTTTATTAAAATGTGGTTAGGTATAAATTAGGGATGAGCACGTGAGCATAAAATTGTGAGTGAAAGTTAAAATTACTGACGTTACCGTGAGTGATTGTAAAAAAAATGTTTGAGGGTGAATGTGCGTAGTTCATATTTTTATTTTAAATTCTTAATTGTTCTTTTTTGTAAAAAAAAATATATTTTCGTGGTTTATAGCTCCAAAATTATGGCAAACCCATGTTATCATAACAATTCGATGTTTCACTTTTTAGGATTTTATTTTTCCTGGAGAGGTTTGATCGTTATATTTGGGTGACTCAGGAGAATCACGTGTAAATAAAAGTTGAATTTACTCAAGTGACTGTGAGTTAGTGGAACAATATCCTGAGTGAGTGTGCGTGATAACGATTTTCTCTCGTAAGTACGCGTAATTGTGAGTCAAAATTCAGTCACGTGCTCTTCTCTGACGAGGTTAATTAACAGCACTTTTGTAAAATATTTTTTAAAATCAGATATTATAGTGAAAATTATTTCTTTTTATGTATGCAAATTTTTATACACTGAATAAAAAAATTTCATTAAAATCATGATTCATATAATTTAGGAAATTTTATTAATAATAAATTTTTCTTTTTTTAATATTCCGAGGAAAAACTTCATGAATTTAATAAAAATTTTCTTTGTTTTTTGGCCGATTAAATTATATGTGTTATTGAATTCTAAATGATGTTCTTGGATTGCTATTCGAATTTTGAAATTCCAATTAATAATTTCCGGACTTTAAATTAAATATTACTTGGATTTAAATTAGATATTTCTCAAATGATGTTTTCTGAAGTTTAATTAATATTTTCTGTTTTTTAAATACAACGAACTTTTAATTTTGAATGGTTTATTTTCAAAAGGAAATTTTGAATTTGAAATTAATATTTTAAAATTTTCGTTATTTTTTTTTTAAATTAAAATGAAATTTTTATTTTAATATTAAATGAAATTTTCTGAATTTCAGTTGATGTTTTATAAAATTTCAATTAAAACATTAGAATTAGTTTGAATTGAAATTTAATATGCAAATTTTTGATTTGAATACGGACGTTTTAGAATTTAAAATTTAGTAGTTTTTTAATGTTTAAGTTGTACATGTATGTTGTAAATGTAAGTACTTCTTATTTTCTCTAGGGAGCTTTTTTTTTTTGTGTAAGTAGTTCGTAGTTTTGCCATGGAACTATGTCTTTATTAAAAAATGTATGTAGTTCTTAAAAATACAAAGTAAATAGTTCTTTGATAAAAAAAATAATCAATTCTAAAGAATCAATTATTTAAGCGCACGCCCTGTTAAAAGAATCGAGTAGGTGAATCGAGTAAGGAATGCGTTCTGCCCAAAATGCATGATTACAAACCCCCTTAACTTTTTGGAAATTTTTTTCTGGGATACGAAAGTTATTTTACACAAAATTCGGTTAGATGTTCTGCTCAAATATAGTGGACATAACTACAAATGTCGACAGCTGTAACCGAATAATGTGATAGTACGTGTAACTACCCAAATTTGGTTGGCGACAAATTCGGAAATTACAACGAATCTGTTCTCTGTGTGTAATATATCCCCAAAACCAAAATTTTCATAAAGAGAAATATGCATTAAATGGGAAAAAATTTGATAGAACATTGTACTGCAAATAGTTATATCCACAATTATTTCTTATTTAGCACAGTATTGGTAGTACCTACAATAATAATTTCATGGTAATTATTAAAATTAAAGTTACATATTTTCATTATTTTAACTTTTAGTTATTGAAATATTGTTGTGTCCCAGTTACCATGGCTAAATATGAAATTATTATTATATTATTGCAGAATGCATCATTTTAGGAATGTTCAAATATTTTTACTATCACTGAAAATTCTAGAATGCGGTTCGGAAGTACGAGTTTGTATTTAAAAAGTCTGTTAAATTCGAAGTTAACATAACTTCTGCTCTAGCTGTCATGATTTTTAATATAGTTCTCTTTAGAAAAATACTGATATTACAAGCAATTTTATTTTGAAAAAAACATGAAATCTTAAGACTGAATTAGTTTGTACGTTACGTTCCTTGACGAATCAGCTGATTTGTTTTTGATGTATGAAAATGAGTGTGTGTGGTTATTTTGTCTGAAATGTAACATTGCGTGCCGGATGAACCTGTTTAAAAAACAGAATTTTCTCTACTACTTTAAGTGACAGCAAAAAACAGCTGATTGCTCTCACATAAAAAAATAAACAACCAATACAAAAACATTTTTTTTTAGTTTTATAAGCTCTATTGACTCGTTGGAGCATCGTCGGAATGTGGGTTGTGTGACTTTGTTCTATAGATATTACCATGGGAAGTGTTCTGCTGAGATAAGCCGACTCATCCCGAGGGACCGGGTCTCTGTTCGTACTACCCGCTTGTCAAGTAGATCTCATCCGTTTGTTGTCTATAGCCCGGCAAATCGCACAACGCATTACAGAGAAAACTCGTTTTTCAGTCGCACTAGCCGGATGTGGAATTGTCTCCCTGCGGAAGTCTTCCCTGCAAATTACAATTTAGAAAATTCAAGTCAAATGTCCACAAACACTACTCCCTCTTTCCTCCTCCCCATAACCTATTTTCCTGATATCAACACAATGCAATGCATTAGTAGGGGCATCCCCTGAGTGTTGGTTCAACATAAAAAAAAAAAAAAAGTTGTAAAAAATAACATAAAAAAAGGATTTGTGACACATTATGATAATAATATTACAACTACATTTGCAACTATGTACTCAAACAATTACTATAGTTGTTTAGCCAAAGCCTTTATGTTGTTACGAAACAGGCTAACCACAAAAACGGAACGGCACGTTACAGAAACGTCACGGAACGGCAAGACTAATGGAGCATTTAGTTTTTGTAAGAAAAATATAAATTTTAAAATGATAAGTTCTCATAATTTAAAAGCTTTTGTATTAGAAAATGTCTTCAGAATTTCAGATATTTGTATTCGAAAAAGTTATAGAATATGAGATTAAGAAAAAGTACTCAGAGCCCCTAGGGTTTTTGCTAAGAAAACAAAAAAAAAACTCAAAACTCTGTGATCTTTAAGAAGTTTTCCTATAGAAAATCTTTTTAAGCAATAGATAAACTTTTACATTATTGTTAAACCTCAGATTCTGTGATATTTTTAATATAAGTTCTCTTAGAATCTGAAGACTTTATTTGTATAAAAACTCTAAGATTCTAAATATAAAAAAATTACAATTTAGAAAATCTTAAACACAGAATCTTACATAAAAGCCCTAATATTTTAAGAAGTTTTCTGCATATTCTGAGGATTTTTTATGGAATAATCTATAGAAACCGATATCCAAAATTTTAAATTGTATTTGCCTTATAATTTCTTAGATAAATTCAAATTAATCTTAAATAAATTCAAATTTACTGTTTTTTTTGTTTATTACGTATCTTTTATTTTTTTCTTTTTTCTAATAAATAATTCAAAATTTAAAAAAAAAATATTGAAAACAGTGTTTTATTTAAAACGGTTAGAATTATTAAATCAATTTGTTCGAGTCTACTGAATTCGATTAGACCAACTATTTTACATTGTGCTTATATAGTAGGTATAACTGAAAATGTTAATGGTTGACAACCGAATAATGTGATAGTATACGAACTACCAAAATTCGGTTGGCAACGAATTCGGATGACACAAAATATCTGTTCTCCTACCTACCAAAAAAACAGGAGCCCGAAAACAATAACTCTTGAAATCTATCAGCCTATTTTCATCACTTAAGCATTCGAATATACAATATTTTTATGTTTAATTTGTTGTGGTCATTAGATGAAGCTGCGTGCCAAATTTTTCGGAGATAAAGGCTGATTAAAAAAATTGGAATTCGTTAACAAATATCGCGACTATATTTACCTTATGAACATTTTATGCATATAATTATATTTTTTTCAATGGCCAATATCCTAATGAACATATAAAAACAAAAATATAAAATCTTGAAGCATTATCAAATTTTTTATATTTTTTGAAAAATGTGTACACGGTAGTGTACAGGTCAGGTTAATGAATATTAATAGTTTTTTAAAAATGTCTACATAGAAGACGTATGATGAATATTTTAATAATAATATTACTCATACGATAAGGTGGTTACAAAAAAAAAAAAAAAAAATATTTGATAAGTTTCATCAATCACATAGGAATTGAACGAGGGTATGAAAATTTGATAAATATTTTGTACTGCACAACAAAATTGTATTTAAAATAAATTGAATGACGTCGTAAAATACGCCAGTGATGATAAATAAAAAAAAAAAAATTAAAATATTTTGCAGAAAAACTGCCAGAGTAAAAAAAAATTATATATGTTTTTTCATCTTAAAATATTTATAATATGTGATTATATATGGATGGTGTCATATAGCCATATATTATTATATATTTCTTATGTGGTAACATATATAACTATGTATTGTTAAATATTAACCTTTATATGATAAGATTTTAAGTGTAGTGTATAAAAGTCGAGTAAATTAGATAACATATGCTTCATATTAAAAAATTAAATTTACTTTAAATAAAAACGTAAACATAATAAATAAAAAAAAAAACTTGGAACAGAACTAACACTAATAATAGATATTTGTACCAAGATAATATTGTACAATTTTTTAAATTGTGTATAATATTTTAAATTGTGTATAATTGTGCTTACTATTGCATAATATTAAGAAGCAGCAAAGAAACGAATAACTTTCGTATAAAAATAAACAAACAAAAATTTTGAGCTTACCGTTTTCTCTAACAAGGGTGCAGGTTGTAAGCTGCTTACCCTAATTCCTTACAAGGATGCAGTTTGTAATGCAGAATGTTCCATATCGGGGATTAAAAACGATCTGTAAAAATTTTCCCGAGTCATTTCCGATTGTGTTTGATGTTTTCGAGTATGAAATAAAAAATAATTAGCCATTTAACTGTTTCTGAGGAGCTAGCACGCGGAGCGTCAAAAAAAATAAAATAATTATATTATATGTCAAAAAATTTAAAAACAAAAAACTAATATCTGTAGAATTAATGTAGAATAAATTATTATGTATATTCATATTATTACTTTTAATAGTAATAATGTAGACATGAAATGTGATTTTACTGAAAACCACGAAATCACTGCTTGTTATAAGCGTTAAAATCCGCGCTTATTTTGCTAAAAAGTAATGCTTCCAAGTGAGAATTCTCCATATAAAAATCATATGTAAGCAGGTTTGTAAGGGATTCTTTTCGGCTTATTCCTTTACAAACCTGCTTGCATGTAAGCAGCGTTTCTTACTGGGATAAAGAGTCATTTCATGTCAAGCCTAAAAATTTTTTCACATCACAATTTTTGTTTGCATTGAAATTTGGCAGCAACAAATCTGCTTTTGTTTTGATGGAATTAAATAACAAGGGCTGTGTTCATATTTATGGCTCATATTTAATGCACAAAACTTTATATTTAAACCACCGCTTCTCGTTTTATGTTCGGTTTTACCTTTTTTTTTAAGTTTTTGCGAATATGAACGCGTAATGAACAATTGACTTAAATAAGTGTTAGTTTTTTAAAAAGAGGTAATTAATGTGAAACATTTTGACAAAAAAATGTATTTGCATGTTGCGGCTTATACTATATATTCGCGATTTAAAAAAAAATTATATGCACACAGAGAAATGAAGTGCCAACCGAATTGAAAAGTGTATTTAATGGTAACAACTTATAAATTTAGTTGGTACAACTGCATTTACATTAGATTTCTGAATATTTTGGTTGTAGCGTCTAAAATTGAGTTGAATGAACCGAACTTTGTTGTGAAAACTAACGTTCAGTTCTGTACCAAATGACTGAAATTCGTAATAACCGTATTTGTGTATTAGTAGTCGAGCTTCAGTTGGCAAATAGCTACATTTTTCTCTATGTGTGGCAGCATACACACAGAAAACAATTCATTTGGAAAACCAACCATAAATTTGTAAGAATGCATAATTTTATTTACAAGAATACAATATTTAGAGTCACTTTAAATATTTTGTACACTATTTGAACCGAATTGATGTAATATAATTTTTCAACAAGGTAGTCACAAATATGGTAAAAAATGTAATATATAAACTTTAACCAAATAAATGATTGATAAAATTTAAAGAAATTAATCACAATCGAATTCATATATAACACTGTTTTATTTTGCTTTTATTTGGTAATCACTTCTAGCTTTTGGTTACTTGCATTCAAATAATCGATTGTAATACCAAATTTTGAAAAAAAAACATTATTATAAAAACAATCAGAAATATAAAAAAAAAAGTTAAAAAAATATATTTAATAGTGAAATAAATCAGTAAATAATCTCTAAAAAGAGTCTGAAATATATCGGATAACTAGTTTTAGTGCAGCAAATGTTCACCAAAATTATGGTCAACAACATGAGGTATAACTTGTTATTAACACCTTGATGGCCACTCATTAATTTTTTTGACAAGACTGTAAAAACCAATTTAAATGAAGTCCTACATTAAAAAAATATTCAAGGTCATCTCACAGAAGCACAGTCAACATCATCTAAAACACTCACGAAAATTTTGCAGCAACCGTAATTGTAATGTGCGTACATCTTTTGAAAAAAAAACGGTTCTATTAAATCTGATAAAGATGTACTACAAATTCAAGAGTCATATTTGAAGAAGAAAAACTTTTAGATTATAAGGCACATGTGTGAAGATTGTAAAGTCCTAATTTTTTGCTAAGTAATTCCAAAATGGCTTACTTGTTCTTAAAAAAACCATTAGATTAGGACAACCTTATCGTGTAGAAAAAATTCCTCGGTTATAAATCCATTTCTAAAAAAACCTTAGATTCTTGGGCTTTTGTTTTTAATTAGGAAAATTCTTCAGAATCTATGGGCTTTCGAAAGAAAGTAGTATTTAGACTATGAGGTGTTCAGTATTTTAAGGTTTTTCTACAATAAAATGTTATCAGAATCTGATTTTCTGTGGACTTTTTCCGTCTGAAAACCATTGGATTCTGAGGACTTTTCCTATACAAAACTCAAAAAACTCAAATTGAAGGACTTTTACATAGAAATTCCTATGATATTTTTTCAAAGAATTCTTCAGACTTACATATTTTTGTAGTAACATAAACTCAGTTCTAAAAGGAAAAATTACACAAAATGTGGAGGTTTTTTTAAGAAAATTTATTAAGAATATGTGGGTATTTATAAATGGTTCTCCGAGCCTGTAAAAGCAAAAAATCCTTAGAATTTCAAAGCTTTTCTATGTGGTGGTTATTTTGTAAAATCAGGATTCCGAAGACTTATCTGCTGAAAAACTTTTAGATGCTAAGGATGTCTGCCAAAGAAAGATTCTGATGACTTATTCTTATAAAATAACCTTCAGATTTTAAGCACTTTTTTCATTAGAAAAATCCTTAAGTTTTAATTACTTTTGTTTACAACTAAATTTTCATACTCTGAGGATTTTTTACTTTTCTTAGCCAATAATGTTTTTCTATTGCAGACAACTGAAGATTTGGGTGATGCCAATGAAACAATTGTATTGTCTATCATGAAAATTATCATACTTTTTGAAAAGCAATAAATAAAATCTAATATCACAATATCATATTATATTTTGGACTTGAGGTAGAACCATATTCTAACTAAATATATAAAAATATAGAAAGTCCGAAAATCGATTTTTGTATTTTTAATACAAATATTTCCACATTTTGAACAACATAGATTTATTTTATTTTAAATTCATCGATTTTTATTATTACTGATATTTAATAAACCATGAATTTTTAATATGACTTGCTATTTTTTTTTATAGTTCGATAGGTCGAAATGACTGTGTTTCCATATATAATTTCTCTTTCTTCTTATTTTTCCTAACTCTCTTTAAAATGAGACCGCCCCCACCCATTTTGCAATAAGCACGGTCAGACGTTTTATACTAGAATATTATTAATATATTCCAATAGAAAACTAAATTTGCTAAATATTTTGAAAACAATTTTTCGTGTGCCGTCCACGGTTTGGAAGCCAGAAAGCTTCAAAATTAAAATTTCGTATAATTTCAAAAATAATTATTTTTGAAAAAACACAGCTTTAAAAAATCTACAAAACCAATTTAAGTTGACTAAAAACTCTTTATAATGCAATATAGTAAGATTGAAGCTTTATCTTTAATAATATGTCCTTACTTTGGTCCAGGGACTCACAGGATTTATCAGGATTCCTCTAAAGGACATTCTCTTAACTTATAGAATAGACGTATTTTTATGAAATTGGCAGAAGGAAGACATTAAGTTTAATAGCAAAGAGTTGAAGTTCGAACAATATTAATTGAAGTTTCGATACTTTTTCGCCTAATTTCGCTTTTTCCAAAAAGCGAAAATCGTGATATCTTCTTAAATAGGAGCAGAAAAAAAATAGTTTTTTGGAGTGTGGTTATATCTTGATAAGAGAAATAATTTTTGTTCAAAACTTCTCTTTTATATGTTTTTGTTTTCAAAATGTACCCTAAAATATTTGGGTTTATATCTCCTAAATTAGGCAACGATAAACAATTTTGTTTAAGAACATATAATTTGTTTTTCGAGTGGAGCACATAGTATGAATTTCGTTGCAAAACATCGTTTGCCAGTTAGAGGGTTGAGAAAATATCGCAAAAGTTTGTCAACTTTATCGAAATAGCCGAAACCCTATACCTGAGCAGCATATGATGGGATTGATATACATACTGCTAAGAAAATCTTCCACATCCTTTGCAAATTGATGTCATCTCTGGCAATGCAGCTCAGGCAAGTTGTATTAATTAATATTTTCGATGTGTTTGGTGAATTTTACTTTAGGTGTAAAAAGAATACTGAGGTATATGAATGCACTGAATATTTTGACTTCAGTATGGTTGAAAGAACTATTTTCATGTTTAGATAAACGACCGCCATTTCTAAAAACACTTATTTCTTCTAATGCCATGTTGTACAGCATTGCTCAATAGGGTGGGGCGATTAGTATGGAAGGAAAAAAAATCTTAATGGGGCGCTTCGCGTTTCTGATTCTTGGGATTGCACTGAGCAAAAAGTCCACTAAACCTTACGTCTACGGTGAAAATCGAGCTTCCAGATTTGACTTTTTAGCCGTATTTTGTGAAAGTAACAATGTGTGGGATGGACATATCTCAGGAAGTAGGAGGAGCTTATCCAATATTATAGTATCAATCTCTTCTTTGGAAGATTCTCTAGCAGATTAATGCATCAATCATATTTGTGGGTGGGGTTTAAGGGTTTAATTTTTAATTTCAAAATAGGGCTTTTTTGCCGTAAAATCAAAATCTGGAAGCTCGATTTTCACCGTAGACGTATGGTCTAGTGGACTTTTTTGCTCAGTACAATCCCAAGAATCAGAAACGCGAAGCGCCCATTAAGATGTTCAAATCGCACCACCCTATTGCTCAATTTTTTGTATCATATTTTGAACAACGAAAGCATCGTCCACCAGCAATAATATATCGTTTGCGTATAATAAGATCCTTATGTTAGCCACATTTACAGTTAATCCGACTTCCGGTCATTCATGAAAGTCATTGATATATAACGCAAACAAAAGGATCGACATTAGATATCCTTGCTTTACATCTCAGTTCGTTCCAAAGTAGTCATAAATTTCGTCAGCAGTCCAAACAGCAGAGTGTTTATTGTTGTAAATAGTTTTAATCATTTTGACAAACTTATAAGAAATATCCATATAATATAAAGTTTGTAAATTAATGCCTTTCTCAATTAATGCTAGAAAAAGTATAGAATATATTGTTATTTTTATTAAACTTTATGGCGCTAAAGTGTGGCAAGTATTCTTTACATTTTATAAGAGATTTGTATGCCCTTTTAATCATTTCTATATAAATCTACAAATACTTAATAAATCCTTATCGAAATTATACGCAAAGGTGTTGCAAAATAATTATTTTTTGTATATTGCATAAATACTTTATGAGCAAAAAGTTACACATAGACATTGAAAATGCCAATTCCATTTTTTATTGCAAAACAAACATTAAAAGTAATTTATTAATTTATTTAATTTTGTATATAAAACAATTATATCTGGTATAATAAAAGTTAACTTTTAGTATGGAAATTAAAATAATTTTTTTTTTTGGAAATCCAACAACATCAAATTGCAAATAAATGTGTTTATTATAGTGAAACATTTTAGGGTTGTTTAGAGAAAATACAAGATGCAGGGCCCTGAAAATAATGACAAAAATGTTTTATAATGACTCCTTAAATATTTCGGCTCTAGCTATAATATTCCGTGAGCTAAACCATTATTTAAAGCCTCAAAAACAATAAATCTATGAAAAAAAAATTAGTTACATCATTTTTTGTCAAACATTTGGTTAATTTCTACGATTTACATTAAACAATTATTAAAAACAGCTTCTCGACTCGAAATAATAAGATTTTTATGTAATTTTTTTGATATTTGTTAATGCATTTTATATAAATATTTCAAAAAACCTATTATTTTTTATCCGTTTTCATTTTGAATACATATTTGTTAAGTGTTTATATCTGCTAATAATTTCAATATAATACTGGTTGTTAATGTTCAAAGATGTTTTCCGAATTCTCTAAGGAATTTGAAAATTTTCATTTTTTAAATTAATGCCGTAATAATTGATTTTTTCTTATTTCACAAGTTGCCATATATAAGCAAATACAAATTGATCCGAAAAATGGGTCATCTACACTCAAAAAAATAAGTTAGTAGAAAAGTTAATAAAACGTCTTGTAAATCATATATACTATTTTTCAGTAAATATTTTGCTAAATTATGTTTAAAACTAAAATTTTAGTTATACTTAGTCAGCACTTAACTGTTTTGAACTTATGTTTTACTAATATTTTACAAATGTTTTACTAATTTATTTTGCTAAAAAAAATTGTGGTGATTAGCACATCAATAATGTGAACGACAACCAGATTAAAAGTTATAAGCAGAATGAATTATATGTCAAGATGTAGTAGTGACGAGGAAAATTATACTAAAAAGTACAACTCTAGTAAAACACATAAAAAAATCAACCATTAAAGATTTTGTATCTGTTTTTCATACATTAAACAAAATTGTGGAATGAAACAACTTAAATTTTGCGTTTTTACCGGCTTGTGAAAGTAATTATCTATTAATTAAATAAAAGACAAATGAAATATTTAAATTTAAAAAAGATATGTATTTGTAGTCAAATTGAGTGGTCAAGTTGATAACAGGTAGACAGACTAAAGCGAAAGACAGAGACATACATCTTCGGTAGATTTTTCTGTTTCCTTTTTCTTATTGCAAAAAAGGGTTGTATATGTTATATTTTGTTATTTTTTCGTTTCGTTTCTATAATTCTCTGCGGCATTAGCGTTCCTTTAAAAGATAGCATCTTTGAGACAACCATTGATGTAAGTAGTTGAAAGATAATTTTGTTTATGTTATATATAATTTTTTTTTTTTTTTGATATTACATTAATTCATGTCGCCAATGTGGGGGGTATGAAAATTTTTATTTTTTGTAACGTATTGTAAATTATTTTAAAAAGAATCGCAAAAATATGTTTTTATGATTTTCAGCAAAATAAATTAACTTAAGTAAAAATTTTCTACAAATTTTTTGAGTTTTTTTCAGTCTACTAATATTGAGCAAAAGTTTTATTAATATTTAGCAAGGGTTTTTTTAATTTCTAATCCCCTAAGTTTTAGTAAAACTTTTGCTGAATCTACTAATTTTGTTGCTAAAAATCAGCTCGCTGATTTTCAGCAAAAGATTTTGCTGACATTAGGAATTTTTTTGCAAGCACCCTCCTGACTAAAATTTTGCTGACTCAGCAACATTTTTTGCTGACTTTACTAACTATTTTATTTGAATGTACATGTATCTAATTATATCAAAGTAGATATAATTTGATACAATTTATCCGAGATTTGCCCATATCCGGGACAATAAAATATATCTATATAAGTGATTTTATAAAATTTTAGCCGATATTAGGTATGACTTTTGTAACTTGAAGTTATGCTTAACCCTGTAACTGGCAAACGATGTTTTGCAAACGAAATTCATGCTATGTGCTTCACTCGAAAAACAAATGGTAAGTTCTTCAACAAAATTGTCAATACCGATTTTTCAATACCGAATCGGTATTGGGAACCCTAATATACACAATTAGAATTACATTTTTTTTTCAATTATGCGAAACTTTTGATACTAAAAACTGGTTTCAAAATTATACGATACTAGTCGAGTTTTTAAAATTTTAAAGGAATACAAATTTTGAAGTCATGCATTTGAAATTATTAAATTGATTCAGCTTATTTTGGGTGAGATAATTTTTGCAGAAATGTTACGGTTTTTGCCTTTTGAACACAGATATATTTTTTCACAAACCCGGATAATAAATCCCATGTGTTGTGTGTCCCGTTGTTTTTTTTTAAGTTTTGAAATGTCTTAAATTTTAAAGTTTTCTTCACTCATTTTAAATATTTAAAAATCCATTAAGAATTGTTTTACAAACAAAATTACCCAAGTACCACCTGTGGTTCTTGTGGTTAAATTTCAGTAAAACACACACAAATGCACAAAAACATACAAATTATACCAACAAACATGGCAAGGCGAAAAAGATTTGCTTATTATATATAAAAGACAATTTGAAATTGATTTTAGATGGCTCTTATTTAGGATTTTTCCCACCCCGGTAATTACGATTGTTTTATTTTTCGCTTTACCGGAATTTTGATGTGGGGAAAACTTTTAAATTCTAAAATTTCTTTCTTTTCCTTTAATTTTCTTTTTTGCTTTAATTTTTTCTTTCCCTTTCTCCTTTCCTTTCTTTTTTTATTTGGGTGGAAATGCATGGTGTTACATATATGTGACGAATACTTTGAACCTATGTGTCACCTTGTATATAAATCTAATTGAATGTTTTTTTTTTCTCAATTATTGCTCGACAATAACTAAATTTTAATATCTAATAAAAGTCTAAATTTAGAAATAAATAATTTTTTTATGGGAAAAATTGCAATTTTTCATTCGTCCGTAAAAACGAAAAGTTGAAATTTTTTTTGTATTCTTAAATGTAATAAAAGTGTAAAAAAAAACTGAATAATCATAAAATTTAGAATGTATTCTTAATATTAAAAATATATTAATTTGTTTTACAATTCGTTAAGTATTATTTTTTTTTTAATTTCGATTGGTTACAGAAATGTAACAAAGTAGTAAAAAGGAACAAATTGGGAAATATTTTTATATAGGTATATTATTTTTTTAAATATGTGATAATTCCCAGTAAAAAACGCTGCCTACATGCAAGCGGGTTTGTAAGGGAGTAAGCCTAAAAGAATCCCTTACAAACCTGATTACATATGCCATGATTTTTATATGTCGAATTCCCTCTTGGAATTATTACTTTTGGGCATAATAAGCGAGGACTTTAGCGCTCACAATAAGCTGTGATTTCATGCACTGATAATAATCCATGCGTAAAATTACGAAAAAATCTCAAAATAACCAATCTTTTTGTAAAATAAACGAAAATTTGTACATTTTACAAAAGTTTTCGTAGTTTTGACAATAATTTCGTATTTTTATGCAAGGATTATTATGAGTGTGGCATTCAGTAAAATTATATTTCATGTCTGCATTATTACGATTAAAAGTAATAATATGAATATAGTACATAATTTATTTTACATAAAATTTTACAGATGTTAATTTTTTGTTATTAACATTTTTGACATGTAATATAATCATTTATTTTTTTACCCGCGTGCTAGCTCTTCAGAAACAGTTAAATGAAAATACCAAACATAATCGGAAACCACTCGGGGAAATTGGTACAAATCGTTTATAAATCACGATATGAAACTGTCTGCACTACAACCTGCATCCTTGTAAGGGATTAGGGTAAGCAGCTTACAACCTGCATCCTAGTTAGGTAAGCTCAAAATATTTGTTTGTTTATTTTTATACGAAAATTATTCGTTTCTTTTGCTGCTTCTCAGTATTAATTAATAGTAAGCACTTACATCGGCGCATTTGTTATATCCCGCTTCTTAAAGCACGAAAACTTTTTTACTGGGTTGTACTAAAAATATTTGTAAAACTGAGACTAGAATCTACTTTTCAAAAGGTTTGAAGTGCGCTGATTCCGAATCTGACCTCTGAATTCCTTCAGAATTTCATATTTTTAAGATATGATAACCCAAAATTTTCAGGGACCGTAAATAATGATTATTGTTCGTTTTTTTAAATCAAAAAATCAATCACTTAGAACAGACATAAAAAAAAATTTATTGCACCATTATTAATATTTTTTGACAATCTTTGCATATCCGTCATGATTTTTTGATTTTTAAAGTTTTCTTCAATGGTAATGATTATTTTTGTGTAATAATAAAAAAAATCAGATATAATCATTATTTTTGAGCAAAAAAAAAAATAAAACTCAAAAATAATCATTATTTATGATTTTTATTTTTTTCGCTCAAAATAAAACTCACTTTCAATTTATGACTTTTTTGTGAGGTTTTTTAACAACATAGTTGCATATCCTCAAAAAAAGTCATAAATTGAAAGTGAGTTTTATTTTGAGCATAATATAATTATTATTGTGTAATTTTTATTATAAAACTCATAATGATTACGGTCCCTGAAAATTTTAGAACGCTATTTTTCACTATATACGGGACGTTATAAAATCGTGAATAAAGAATTATTAAAAAAAAACTTTATATATAATCTGAAAGTCCTATCTGCTTACTTCACGTTTCCAATATCTTATTTCTTCTTGGAAAAACAGTCCTGTGATATCAATTGGTATGGTGTTTTCGCTATTAGTACCAGTATCTGAGAAATGGTCGGTTAGCAATATCGCTAAAATACTGTTATCGATTCAAACCCCTTTTAAATGACTATCGCTATCACTAAAATACCGTTACCGAAGTAATTGAAAAAGCGTTATCCACAAAATACCGTTACCTATATAACTGAAATACCGAAAACCCTAAAACACCATTACCGAAATAACTAAAATACCGTTATAGTTAAAAGACCGGTACTGAAATACATGAAATAGCGTTACACTCAAACTACCGTCACCGAAATAATCCAAGTTAGCATTACCTTTAAAACCGCAATTCTTTTATTTTTTTTAATAATTTCAGTCGAACTGTTAAATTTAGCTACCGTTTTATGTACCCAGCAAAAATAATGCGAAGTAGTTCAAAAGAAACAACATTTTCATTACCCACAAAGTGGCTACTACTACTGATTTTTCTAATCTAATTCTGGACTTTTAGATCAGTTCCTAAACTAAGCATATAATGTCATTATATACAAGGCTAACTAGTAGAAATGTCACGAATGTTCGGTTACAATTCGGTATTTGACATACTCGAATTTAACCGGGAGTTGTGTCTTTTAACAACTATTTTTTTTATCTAGATGTCGCTTTGAATTAGTGTTTTCTGACCTTTAAATTTGAAAAACAATGATTACAAAATATCAGACTTAACAATAGTTTTCTTCCTTTTCAGTTGAACGAAAAACTATTATTTCGCTTTGTCTTTAAAGCTGGACAGCTGTTAAAAAGTTTTTTTTAATTATAACCGTTTAATCACTTCTACAAATCCATATTATCACTCGGTAAACCAGATGTTACTTGGCATCACACCTTAACCACTAATTAAAAATAACAAATTAAGTCCTATGAAAAAGGACACCCAAAAATACAATCTTTCATAACCTTACACAAAGTACTTTTAATAAAGTAAAGTTTGAGGAATTTGCACTACCTCCGTCCTATGACAACCCCATGTTAAAATCATGCGTGTTTCACCCCAATTTGCACTACATTTGAATCCGTATATGTGATGATTTTACTACATCTTTTTCCACTCTTTTTTTCTCTGGGTAATTACGCGATAATAATTAAAAAATAATATATGCAATTAAAACAATTTGTTCAGATGTAAAACAGCATGACCCCTTCAATACCGTTACCGAAATAACTGGAAAAACGTTATCCTTAAAATATCGTTACTGAAAAACTAAAATATCGTTGCCGCTAAAATACCGTTACCGAAATAAATAAACTACCGTTTTCCATAAAACAAAGTTACCGATGTATCTGAAATATCGCTACCGATAAAATATAGTTAACCGAAATAAAATAAATATCGTTAGCCTTATCGGTAATCTGATCAAATCGATTAACATAGATAGAAAAATGAGACATCTGAATAATTTAAAGAACTTTTTGAAGGAACAAATTTTTTTTTTGGTTCTGGATAAAAATATTGTATTTATATAATTTTATTGGACTTAAACATTTTTCCGAATGTTTAATTTTGGGCGTTTCAATTTACACCACCCTATTTTTCTTTGCATTATATATTTGATAAACCTAGATATATGATAAACATGTGCAAAATATTAGCAAACAATGGAACTTTTCAGGGTACATTCTCCACATTACTTTGCTGGCTATTGCAATAAAATTTTACGGTATTATTTAATGACCAAGCGCTTTCGAAACAATTGCAGAAGGCATGATTTTTGTTCGCGATGTCCCTCTTGGTATATCTTTTTAGGCGGGTGGAAAGCGCTTCTTTCATGTGCTCTAAGGAGCAATCAATTCATGCCTTCGTTGGAAATGAGAAGCGCTTCTTTTGCACATTGACAACATTAATGCTTGTATGCATTCTTTATTGCTTCATTGTATGTAACATTTACTGCTTCAAAAGAATGCATTCAGAAAAGCACAGCAAAATGCCTTCTCAATTGCTTGTATTGTATGCAAGACGGTTTAAGCTCTTTCTTGGAAGCATATAAAATGTAGTTAATTGCTTACCAAATCGATGTTATTTTTTGCTGGGTTATCCAAACTTTCGCTTTCTTGATTTGATTATGCCCATAATTTTATACTCAAAGCTAAACATGTCGAATTTTTTTTGGCTTCAAAATTTAGCGGTATTTATCCACATTCCGTTCATGTTATTTGCTGTAATTCATTTAATTTTTTTTGTCATTAGAAAGAAAATATTGAACTATTTATCAATTGTATAAAAAAAATATAATTTCGATATTTGAAATACTAATTCCTTAAAGATAGATCTCCCAAATGTTTGTAGGACATTTTATTTATTGTAATTTCCATGGCATCATGAAACTTAACTTTAGTAATATTAAAAAAAAACTCTTGTCTTCGA